>OZ023312.1:54439446-54483419 GCA_964007375.1 Ophion obscuratus
CCCTCTCGGATTTCATTGATTTTTTTTTCATATGATCGCATTGAGTCTAAAATACACCCTCATAATTTTTTTAGATTTTTCCAAACATCCCTTATTTCAACCCAGAAAAATTGAAAAAAGGCCATTGTTTTACAGAAATTCTGAAAAAACTGTAATAACATATACAAAATTTCAAGCTATCACTCATAGTGGGTAGATTTTTTTCTGTATTTTACAAGCTATTAACTTTCTCAAAATTCCAAAAAAATCTCAAATAGCTGACCTTGAGCAAATAATGAATTATTTTGGTACTCAATTTAATTTCGTTAGTGATTTTCGAATAATGAAATAGGAACTATCGGCCTTAAATTAAAGACATCATCAGTACTTTTATTAACCGATTAAAAAACGAACTATTCCATTTAGTGCCATGAAAACATAGATACAAAAATTCACAGTCAAAATCCAATCATCTGGAAAGTTATTAGTTATGTTTTCGAATTGTATACGATACATATTTTTCACTCGTAGAAAATCGTTTTACATTTATAATGCTATTTATTGAGGATTTTTTCTGTGCAATTTTTACGTTCCCGGTATTCGCTTGCTATTGATGAATCGACCTTCCAATAATATTTTTGAGTAGAGTAGCTGTAGCGGTTCTATGCCACTTTTGGGGGGAGGGTCAAGGGGGCAGATCAAGGGGGGTCAAGGGGGAGGGTCAAAGGGAGTAGGGTTAATGGGGGAGGATCAGGGGGGTCCAGGGGGAGGTGTACAGGGGGGAGAGTCCAGGGGGCGATGTCCGGGGGCGGGTGTCCAGGGGGCAGGGGGAGGATGTCCAGGGGGGTGGGTCCAGGGGGCGATGTCCGGGGGGGGGGGGGGGGTCGCTGGGCGCGAGTGACGTCACAGAGTGGCCTCTGTGGACGGCCATGTGGTCCTTGGAGCGACTGGTGGGGACGCCGTCTCAAAGCTCGCCGACACTCGAGATAGGTCCTGACAGGTTTCTTGAGAAAACTACAATCTTTAGGGATCAAAGGGACCGCGGATGGACCACTTGAGCGCAGCTGCACTCTTGGGGGGGATCCTTTTCAACGCTTAGTGCTAAATGTACAAAAAAAACTTTTTCATCGAATATAATGTAAAAAAAAAATGGTCTTCAAACTGTATTCGCCGTAGATATAGGAAGTAAATGGAGAAGGATAATTGTTCAAAATGTTTTTATTCATTTTTTAAAAATCCCTCACTCACGCTTCGTACACAGAAAGTCAGCTTTTCAACGACTTTACATTCGCTTTAGCGCAATTGTATTTTGTATTGAAGGAATGATGGGGACATTTAACGTTTGCGATTTTCGGCAACTTCTGCAGCGATGGACAGTCCAGAGTTTCCAGATCGATGACTTTTGTTGCTGAATCTGTGAATCTCGATAGCCATGAGCACTTCTCGAATCCGTTGGCATACATCGTAGGAGCTCCTCGAATTGTCGTTCTAGCTGTCTCATATGGTATGCCGCTGTGATCCCATCGTATTCCATGATAATTGCGTTCCAGCCACTTGTTTGTCATTTTGTACTTGGCCAGTAAAGAGTCCCAGGCAAATGGTGCATCGAAGAAGAATGTCAGCGGTTCAGCGTTCTTCTCATGGAGTTTGACGATGGACATCTCCTTTAGGACAAATGCGTTGACGGGTCTCTTGATGCCCTGCACATCGACGATGAGCTCCATGCTGACTGAAGTGGACGCGAATCATGGGCATGATTTTATACCAATTTATCAACTCCACCACTGATTGGAGTATACTCGACAATACGATCATGGATGATCATGCAGTACGCTGAAGTTTGCGATGGAATATTGTTTTTCAATTCAAACTCAAGGCGCACGGCAACAGGACCGGACTTGAGCGAATCGTTTTGTTTTGAGCAGTCAATGACAACGAGAGGGGCTTTTTCTAAAAATTCCACCCTGCTCAGCCATGGTTCAGCCTCTTTGTTGTAATAGGTCGATTGAAAATACGCATACATCTCGTAGAGAAGAGCATATTGATTTTGATCAATGTTCAAATTTAAATTTCCATATGGATAACATTGCGAGTTGAGGTATAGTTTGACGTCGCTCAGGTTACAATGATTAAAGTGGCTCGCATTGTGTTATTTCTTATTTTTCCGTTCCGTCTGCAGCGCGAGTATGACAGATCGTGGCTTCTCCAGCTGATTCGAAGTTTTCACAGACCACACGTGCTTGGAGGTGGCAGGCAGCAATGAATATTCATACAGTTCCCATGTTCGGAAACTCCGCGTCTTTGACGGGAAACTTTAACAGTTGAATTTTTCGTTGATCCGAGAATTCACGCTTAGCTGCTTGAGCAGCATTTACAGCTTTAACTATACTAGCCGCACCACTCGACAAAGCACCCGCAGCGCTAAGACCCGCAAAAATGGGCACGAGGAAGGGCAATAAACCACCAATTTTATGGGGTACAGGTAGAACCCGAGGTGTGCGCACTTTACCACCTTGCAACTTTACCGCTGCACGAGCACCCTTTAGAGCTGATTTGATAATCTTATGCGGATCATTACTTTGAATCATTGTCTTCTATGCAGCGTCAATTATCTTTTTCAAGCAAACGCCACCCATGCGACCCTTCATTCCCATGCCAAATTTTCTCTTTGTCTTCATAATATTTGCCACACTCCAAGCACTGGCTTTTTGACCGATACTAGCGTCTCTCGCGCTAACACGTTGCCTAGCCTGCTCAGCCAACACTTTATCCGCCAAATGTCTCGCCTCAAGATTGTTCGGATTTTTCGAATATGCAATATCGTGCTGTTTGCAAGCCACATCCAATGGATTAATGCCCGGATCACCACGAGCAAGGCGCTTGGCCAACTTTGTGCCTGGTCCACAATACTGATACCCAGGCAAATGTAGTTCAACGGAGAGTTTGTTGATTAGGTGGTTGACCAAACCTTTACCACTCTTCCCATGCACAATCATGTCTAGAGACAATACGCGACTGACGGATAATCTCTATAAGAAGCCTATTTATATGATTTCGCCGTTATTCGTGTGTGAGATGACGTCCAGGAAGCAAACTATCGGAGGCGGACTTCTCGTGATAAATTTCAACGAGTTTGTCGAAGACCGTGGGGGGAAAAAGAAACGTCATGGGAATTTATTGCCGGATAGCATACGTGCACTGTTTCGCGGTCCATCGAATTGTGGGAAAACCAACGCTTTGCTCACTCTCATCATCCATCCGAAAGGTTTAAGATTTGAGAACATTTACTTATATTCCAAATCGCTCAAGCAGCCAAAGTATAAATTGCTCGAACACCTACTCGAACCTGTGAGTGGAGTTGAATA
Organism: Ophion obscuratus; assembly: GCA_964007375.1. Classification (NCBI taxonomy): domain Eukaryota; kingdom Metazoa; phylum Arthropoda; class Insecta; order Hymenoptera; family Ichneumonidae; genus Ophion; species Ophion obscuratus. Next base: position 54,442,791 of record OZ023312.1, read on the forward strand.
TCATCCATTCGAGGCGCATGAACAAGTGATGCACGCTCCAACTCTATATTCATCTTCGATGACGTAGCTTGCGAAAAGCAGGATAATGTTCGGGCCTTCTTTTTCATGGGACGACACGAGATTGTTGACAGTTTTTATCTTTGTCAGACGTACACTCGTATCCCCAAACATCTCGTGAGAGTTAATGCAAATTTCGTGGTGCTTTTCAAGCAGGATGATATGAATCTCAAACACGTCTACAATGACCATGTTAATACGGATATGACTTATACGTGCTTTAAAACATGTGCGTGAAATGCTGGAATTCTGACATTTATCACGATTGACAAGGATAGCGATATTAACGGAGGTCGATATAGACAAGGTTTTGATTATTTTCTTACCATTGATAAATGACTCATCGCTGGTGGTTAAACAGACAGAATTGCGCATGCCGTGGTAGTGACAACATGAAGAGCGAACAATTGTTGCGTGAGAAGGATGTATTGCATGAAATTACCAAAGCGAGCGATGCAATCAGACGAAAGCATCGAATGATGAAACTTGGGAAAGATAGCGATCAGCAGAGAATGCAGGATGTCTTTAAGCCTACAGTGGGGCCATTGGAAAATTTGGTGTCGTATAAGAACGGTGAGGTGGTGGTGAAGGAGGAAATTAAGGATGAAAAAGTGGATGATAATGTTGGAGAAGGAGATGCGTTAAATAGTGTGAAACATCAAAATGAGGCACATGATTCCTTGAAGAGTGAAACACAAGATTCGTTTAAATTGATATATGAGGATGATGACTCGCAAAATGTCGATGAGCTGATCAGCGAATATCTCCTGCTATTACAAACAAATAGAAAGGCAAGCTTGTATGTATTGTATGGTGTACGAAATCTCGCTAACAACAAATTAATGATTGGCAATTCTCCGATAATTTACGACTCTCAACATATTCGTGTGGGAGATGCGAGTTATGCGAAAACTGTTGGATTAACAGAGCTGTTGTTTAAAAAAGTGCCTAATGTCGAAACTCTCACACCGAATGATTTGAAAAACTACGAAAAGATTGTAACCTCGACGAATGCGCACAAAAAATTGTACAAGCCTAGTGAGGCTATACGACGTAACACTAGCCACGAATTTAACACATATATCGCAAATATAGTCGATCATCATGTGGGACAGGGCATGCCAAAGTATAAGCGAGCTAGAAAAAACACCCATTTGGACTATATTTATTGGGACAATCCAAACGAGCTAGTGGACCGTCTTCGCTTGCTTCTGGCATCCCCAGCAGCCGGAAATTCATTACATGCGAATTAAATTATATCGATTATCGAGGAATTGCGTGAAGCTGAAATCATTTATTAACTCGACGTCGGACATTCTAACCATGAGTGTCGATGTGTTTGGACGTCATTCAAGTAGGAGTATACTCCACAGTAAGCAAGGTCCTCCAGGTCGACCAGGTTCTCACTCAATAAAAATACTCAAAAAAAAAAAAAAATTCGGAGAAAAATTCTGAAAAAATTCCAGGCGATCCAGTATAAAAATACGCAACTTTTTGCATCCTTGATGTTTTTTTTAAACCCTATTGTTCTCGAGTTATTCTGAATTTTTCAAAATCTATCTTTTTTAGCAAAAAATGAAATGACATTTCGAAAAAAAATCGCAAACATTTTTTGAACAGAGGAAGATGGAGCTTTTTTCATCTCTTTTGAGTTTTTCATGGTAAAAAAATACAAAAAATTTCCTTAAAATGTACTCGCGTAACTCGTGAGAGTTACGAGTAAAAATACTCACCTCATCTAGACGAGTTTTTCGTCGAAAAAGCCGCCTTTGGCTCGGCGCACCGCGTTTACGATTCGTGGCATCCGTTCGATGAGTTTATCGAGTTGGTCTTGGTTGAGACTCGACCATGCAGCCTGCAAATGCATCCAGAGATCCCCCGTGGAAGATGGACAATATTTCCGGATTTTCCGATCAAGCTCTTCCCACAGAAGCTCGATCGGATTGAGGTCCGGTGATTGCGGCGGCCAAACCATGTTGGTGATGATCCCAGTCTTTTCCTTATTTTCCAGATATCCTCTGCAGAGTCTGGAGCTGTGCTTCGGATCGTTGTCCTGCTGCATAACAAAACCATGGCCAATGGTTCGGAGACCGGATGGAAGAGCGTGTCGAACTAGTATCTGTTTGTATTCTTCCTTTCTCATAATTCCTTCGACTTTTATTAAGTCTCCGGTACCATGACCCGAAAAACAGCCCCACACCATCACAGAGCCACCCCCATGTTTTCACAGTGGGCAGTAAGCATTGAGGTGCCATTTTTTCTCCGGGATTTCTTCTTACGAACACTCGTCGACGAGATCCAAGTATGATGAATTTGGACTCGTCGGTCCACAAAACATTTTTCCACTGAGCTACTGTCCACTTTCGATGTTTTAAAGCCCACTGGTACCGTTTTTTTTATTAACGAGACGCAGCAGGGGTTTTCTTATCGCGACACAGCCTCGGAGCCCAGAATCAAACAGCCGACGTTTTATTGTTGCCAGTGATATCGAGGGTTCGTTCGATTGATTATATTCTGCTCGAATTTCCGCGGCGGTTAATCTTCGATTCCTCTTACTAGTGAGGATGATCTTTTGATCGTCTTGGGGAGTTGTTTTTTTGGCCGGCCGAAGCGACGACGATCCTGATGAGTGCCCGTCAATTTCCACCTCGCGATCGTTGTCTGGATCCCTTTCAAAGAAACTCTAATTTCTCTTGCAATTTTTCGATATGGAACTCCTTTTTTCCATAGCGCTACTATTGCACCCCGTTTATCAAGAGAAATCTGTTTTTTTCCGTGCCATGTATGAAAAATTGATCAATAATTTTCTTGCGAAAATATGCAAATTACGTTTGATTTTGTACTCGCGTTTGAAGCATTCGCGCAAAACTGACTGTCGCCGTCGATAATGCTTGTAGTATTCCGCAAAATTTCTCCTTCTTTCTTTTATTTTTTTCTCTTTTTTTCTTTTCTTCTTTCTTCTTCTATTAAAAATGTAAATAGAAAAAAATATGAGAAAAAAGATCACCAATTTCACGACAAAACGATTGTTTTCTTTTTCATGCTTTACCGTGTCCTCAAGGTTATTCAATGCCGTTTTTCTGCAACGCTGTCGCGTGAAAAATAATTCAATATTTTCTCATATTTTTTTCTATTTACATTTTTAATAGAAGAAGAAAGAAGAAAAGAAAAAAATAGAAGAAAGAAGGAGAAATTTTGCGGAATACTACAAGCGTTGTCGACGACGACAGTCAGTTCTGTGCGAATGCTTCAAACGCGAGTACAAAATCAAACGTAATTTGCATATTTTCGCAAGAAAATTATTGATCAATTTTTCATAAATGGCACGGAAAAAACAGATTTCTCTCGATAAACGGGGTGCAATAGTAGCGCTATGGAAAAAAGGAGTTCCATATCGAAAAATTGCAAGAGAAATTAGAGTTTCTTTGAAAGGGATCCAGACAACGATCGCGAGGTGGAAATTGACGGGCGCTCATCAGGATCGTCGTCGCTTCGGCCGGCCAAAAAAACAACTCCCCAAGACGATCAAAAGATCATCCTCACTAGTAAGAGGAATCGAAGATTAACCGCCGCGGAAATTCGAGCAGAATATAATCAATCGAACGAACCCTCGATATTACTGGCAACAGTAAAACGTCGGCTGTTCGATTCTGGGCTCCGAGGCTGTGTCGCGATAAAAAACCCCTGCTGCGTCTCGTTAATAAAAAAAAACGGTACCAGTGGGCTTTAAAACATCGAAAGTGGACAGTAGCTCAGTGGAAAAATGTTTTGTGGACCGACGAGTCCAAATTCATCGTATTTGGATCTCGTCGACGAGTGTTCGTGAGAAGAAATCCCGGAGAAAAAATGGCACCCCAATGCTTACTGCCCACTGTGAAACATCAGGGTGGCTCTGTGATGGTGTGGGGCTGTTTTTCGGGTCATGGTACCGGAAACTTTTTTTACCATGAAAAACTCAAAAGGGATGATAAAAGCTCCATCTTCCTCTATTCAAAAAATTTTTTCGATTTTTTTTCCAAATGTCATTTCATTTTTTGCTAAAAAAGATAGATTTTGAAAACTTCAGCATAACTCGAGAACAATGGGGTTTAAAAAAAACATCAAGGATGCAAAAAGTTGCGTATTTTTATACTGGATCGCCTGGAATTTTTTCAGAATTTTTCTCCGAAATTTTTTTTTTTTGAAGTATTTTTATTGAGTGAGAATACGCAAAAATAAAAAATTTCGGGGAAAAATTCTGAAAAAATTCCAGGCGATTCAGTATAAAAATACGCAACTTTTTTCATCCCTGATGTTTTTTTTAAACCCTATTGTTCTCGAGTTATTCTGAATTTTTCAAAATCTATCTTTTTTAGCAAAATATGAAATGACATTTGGAAAAAAAATCGCAAAAATTTTTTAAATAGAGGAAGATGGAGTTTTCATCATCCCTTTTGAGTTTTTCATGGTAAAAAAAATACAAAAAATTTCCTTAAAATGTGCGCCCGATTCGCGATGGTCGAAAAAAGGCCTAAAAACGGTCAAGTACCAAAGGGCGTACTGGGTCGAAAAAAAATTGTAAAATTTTTTTAAAATCGACAAACTGTAGCCTGATACACCCTTTTTCAAACGCCGCCTTGGGAATTTGGATATCTTTTTTTTGGCAGAGTTATCCAACTTCAAGTGCAGCAAGAAATATCGATGAGTGTATCCAAACTTTTGAGCGGGAGTGTACATCGATATTCATAAAAAATGTACACAATTTTACATCAAGGTTGGGGGAAAAAATATAAAACTTTTCACGACGGTGTTCTATAATGCCCCTATGGTAGGGTATCAGAGGTCCCAGGTATGATATACCGCTTATCGTCATGAGGACTCAGAGCAATTTTCTTCTCGCGAATGGTGTAGACTTTGTGTAATTTTGATCGAATGCACGTTTCACTACGCTCAATTTCAATATTTTCCTTCAAGCTTTGAGAATAATCGTAAAGCATGATTGTCCTCGCCACAGCGCTACTCTTGACGCCTGTAACTTTTTACGTGTCCTTCTTACCCTCGACACGTATCGCGTACATTTTCGATCGAAGTCCAATGAACTCGGTCATAAGTGCTCCATTACATTCGTCTTTCATGAGACCGGGTACCTTCTTGTTGACGAGCGGTATACCATACCTATTGTCCGCTGAATAATCGCTCGTGTCAAATTGTGAAATGTCGCGCTTCATGTCAACATATATGTCATCGCACTCAATGTCATATATGAGACTATCCGTATCGGTATACATGACTGTACATTTATCTCGATACAGAGGTACCATATACTCTTGATGAAATCCATACAAACATGTTTTGGATATGTCGAGTATGCACATACCCACATATATCGGCTTGTTCAATTTCACCTCGCGATTGCGCAATTCCGCGGCAACGAGGTTTTCCGAAAAAACACTTCGGCTGTGGAAGTTTGGCTTCGCAATCATTGCCTCTGTGCCATATCTGCCCTTCCATTTTGTTAAAAGCTTTACATCTACATGATTGCGCACATTCTCCATCGTTTTGCCAAAGACTGCATTATTCATTAACTTGAATAAGTTCTTTTCGAAATCGTTTTTGGCAAGCGTTCGAAACTGGGTATTTAACTCAATAAACGAACGCAGCCATGTGGATTCTGTAAACTGTAGGACTCTATGGATTTTCGTGAGGCGAAGCCCATGGCGTACCCACTGTTGTAAATTCTGGTAGTGTACGATGTAGCGTTTTTTATCGCAGATGGTTGCTAACAGCTTTTCTTCTCGCTTACCCGGCGGTTTTCCATGTATTGGACAAAACGGTAGGTCTTTGTGCGCATCATGTAGAGATTGGGGATATTCCAAGTCGACGTCAAGGATGTAGCCTATAGGTGAGTCTAGCGCGATGCATGACGGATCAAAATTGGACACGTTGTTGACCCATCAAAAATCTGCATAAGGCACATTGCCCATCTATACAAATTGTTGACATCAAAATACATCAAGTATGATGATGCTTTCGATGGATCAAACGACTCCATGTACTTGTTATTAGCGTGTGCATATCGGTTTGAGCATTCACTCAGACCACCGCGTATACCCCGCTCAATGAATAAAACCATGTCGATGTCAGTTAGTAATTCAAACTTGACATTCGAGTGTTTCAACATTGCATCCCAGGTATATCCAGGTGTAGTAATACGCGGGATCTAGGCCATAGCTCTCAACGCATGTATTTCGAAAGTTTTCGAAAATATCGGCTAATAACAAGACGTCTGTCTTCAGATACAAATCACTGTAGTCGCCCAGCGTTCGAATGGAGAACCGCTCCCAAACGTTCTCAGCATGTGCGTACTCGCTCTCACATACTGTAGCATCTGTCAAGGAACTGTAAAATGCGTAACGTGGTGTTAGGCAAGTGTCGTCTAGCTTGGTCACGTCATCAATATATTTATAAGGGAAGACCCCTTTTCATGTCAACAAATTGAAATCATCTGTCGAGAGAGTTGGGAATTGCGTGCGTAAAATGTTGAGTTTGTCTTCGGTCAAGAATGAGGCCAATTTGTCGAGACTGGTGTTGAGGAATTTTATGAGTCGATAAAGTGCAATTGGATCTTGTGTTTTGAATCGTCTGTAATTTCACCATGCTTCGTGAAGGAGATGTATTTCTCCTTTGTGATTGGAAGCACATCGGTTCTTCCTTCGAACGCTGTGGCTACTTCCTTGATTATAAAATGTGCAGCATAACCGGATAAATTGTGGAAAACTACTGGAATGAAAAATAACTGTTTATAATTTAGGCTGCAGTTGGAATGGGCAGGGCCTCTATAGCGCCCAGTCAGATGGCAATGATCTCGAACGCGTACATCTTCTTGCGCAAATGCTTTCTCACATATGTGGCATTGAGTCGCTGCTCGAAAACTAGCCCACTCACTCGGCGTTAAATACATCATTGGTATATTATCATAGAAAATTTCTTTTATCCGCAGTGCTAGATTTTGTAGCTCTTCCACAACCCATGATACACAATCGCGGCACTGCGACGCGAGTGATATGAAGATAATGAATCGTCATACGAAAAACATACATAGTTTCCGATACTAAATACTTCATGGTGTTGATACCTATCTTCCGCTAGGATTTCCCCATCGGCCTTTGTCAACACACACTCCAAATCAGTATACACAATGAAGGGATGTCGCTCTTTCCGGCTAAAGTTGCTGAACTGGAGCCACTTATTGGTGTCGTTTGGTAGTCGGATCGCGCAGTCATTTATTGCTCCACAATCGACCTCGTGCGATTGCAATTTTTCCTCTGATTCGAAGTAGTGCAAACATCTGCAACGATAAAAAGATTGTTTTGTTTAATTCGTCTAGCATATATATATATATTAGGGTGTGCGGAAAAAAATCGATACTTTTTTTTCTGTTGCATCCACCAAAAAAAGGTGAATTAAGGTAAAAAATGAAGAATGCTCGAAGGAGAGCTCAAAAAAAAATTATTTCGAATGGCGCACTGCATTTGAATATTTTCCATAAGAATAACCCAAGAAAATATTGGGATTTCTGGTTGAGGTAGTGCAACTCGTCAGGAAAAAATGACACGAAGATGTCATTAACATATTCTCATGGAGAATTGAATTTCCAACAAAAAAGTTTTTACGAAAAATTAGCTCAGAACAACCGTTTAAGTGAAATCGCTGTCTGAAATTGAATTGATAGAAAAAAAATAATTCAGAAGGCTGTAAAAATCGAATTTTTCGCTTTACGAAAAAACTTTTCGGGTTTTTTTTTTGTAGAGAATGTTCTCCTCTAACATACAATTTGCATGGAATCGTTCTCAAAATATTTCTCTGATACAAAAAAGAATCAAGTACAACAAGAAATATAAAAGAAACGACGTCCATCGTTGATCGTGTTTCGAAAAGTTTTAGTGAATTAATTTGGTTTAATAAGATAAAATTATTTGTTTTTACATTATAATGCTTGATAATCATCGTTCCTTTTTTAAGAGTCTGTTTGTTGCAATTAGGGCATTTCTATCGATGACTTTGCACTACGTCCAATAAATATTGGAGCTGCTCTTCGTTTTTTGTTAATGAACCGTTATATGCTTCTATCAAAGTGACACCACGTTCGGCTACGTTATTAACGACTTTTGGATTTAAAAAAAATCTAAGCAACTCAAATAAGTGGCATTTTCCGGCCATAATTCAATATTTACTCTCAAAAAATCATGAGGTAAATTCAATTGCTGGAAAAGAAATAAGGATTCTTGAGTAACGAAATCGCTTATGTCTTCTTTTAGCACCATTTTCCAATTATTTTTCTTAACAATTACTCGCTCGGAAGGATTTTTGGATTTTTCTCGAGATTGCAGAGCTTGTACCATTTTTGCATTCACACTTATCGGCACAGCATTGTCAAAAAACGACAAAGCAACAATTTTCTCGTTAAAGTACCACAAGTGACTAGCTAATTTTTTCGAGGCAGCCTCCCCTACTACAGGATTCACTTCGCAATAATGAATGAAATTTTGTACCAGTGACAGATCTTGATTTGGGGGAAAAATGTCGCCGTTTCCCGTTCGTGGCGCTAGCGTGAAGCTTGTAATTTTGCACTACGAGCTACCGCATGCTGCCGCGTGTGCTAGAGCACGCACGCCGCTTAAATAAAAAAATTAATTTCAGACAGCGATACCACGTGAATGGTTGTTCTAAGCTAATTGTTCGTAGGAACTTGTTTGTAGGGAATTCAATTCTCTATCAGAATATCTTAATGACATTTTCGTGAGATGTTTTTCTGAAGAGTTTTACTACGACGTTCAGAAGTGCCACTATTTTCCTGTGTTATTCTTATGGAAAGTATTCAAATGCAATGCGCCGTTCGAAATAATTTTTTTCTTGAGCTCTCCTTCAAGAATTCTTCTTTTTTACCTTAATTCACCTGTTTTTGGTGGATGCAACCGAAAAAAAATATATCGATTTTTTTCCGCACACCCTAATATATATATATATATATATATATATATATATAAATTATGTTAATTACATACCGATCACAAATATATTTTTTATGTTCCATTTTGGTCAGTTGTGCCCTCACGAGTCTCGACAGGTTCTTGATCCATACGAAGTGTCCCACATTGCTGTCCTCGGTATCTTGCATGTACAGCAAATTGATGTGCTTTTCTTTCTTGTGTTGAGTTACGCGTATCGGAACAATGTCCTTTTTGATGGTGGTGGTATACACGTTGATCGATATATTGTTATGAGCTTCAAATTTTTTTATTTGATGTATCGTCACCGGGAATTCGATATCCTGGAGATTCAGTACTGTCGAATAATGAGGATAAGAAGATGGACGAGCATTGTGTTGTTCAGCCGGGTATAGAGCAGCGACAACTGCCCATGCGATACACGCGTTATCTTTGGATTTGACGTTAACCACAGCCCTCTTCATCATTATTTCCCGCGGCAATGATATGGAGCACCCGGCACGCATCGGATTATACTTATTCATATTTATTGTGAGGTTAAGTATTTTCTGCAGAGCCCAGCCACTATCACGTTCTTGGAATTCATCGAGTAAGGTTAAAGTGGGCTCAATAACACGTTGTTCATACCGCTCGTTCAAATCGCTTGTGCTAAATAGTTCGCAGTTTCGGCTGTTGACACTTTTCGTCGCATTTTTGTCACCACTCGCGAATTCACCATTAAACATTCTATTAATTTTAATGCTGTTGTGCTTGGCCACAATATTTTGCACATGATGAAGCACTAGAACGCGAGCATCATTTAGAAAGTGTCTCGGCTCGATGTGGCTGCGATTGATGATGGCACCGGTCAGTATCCGACTCTCGAAGGATGTTTCAATCTCCCTCCAGATTAATTCATGATCCCCATGCCCTGCGCCCGTGTGTATGAAACGGCTCCGCATACAATTCCTCAATCCTTCCAGACGCGCTATTTGGGCTATGAACGAGTGTTCATAGCAGAAAAATCTTCGAACGAGCGTAAAAGCACGGCTTGGTCATGCAAGATTTGTTCCACGTTAGCGAGTACGAAACAACTTCCACGATGTTAACAGACTGACTGCTTCATACAAAGTGTAGCCAGATTTGAGCGGAGCGGCTCATTAAAAAGGCTCTTCGAGAAAAAAGTTCGGCCCTCTCTCTCTCGGGAAAACAGAGTTTTCCGATAATGCGTAGATTGCTCGAGGAACATGAGACAAAAAACAGGAAGTCGGGAGGCCTCGGCTCAAAAGATGTTTTGGGTCCTGCAGCTCAAGTGGTCCATCGGCGCCGACGGCCCTTGACGATAGATCCCTAAAGTTTATAGTTTTCCCAAGAAATCCTGACTTGTCGAGACCTGTCTAAATTGTTGGCGAGATTCGTGGTGGGTGGCCTCGCATGCAAACATCTTGACGTTGTATTTCGGAATGGAGACCGCGACTGTTCAAGAGCTGCGCTCAAGCTATCCATCCGCAGTCCCTTTGATCCCTAAATATTATAGTTTTCCTGAGAAACCTGTCAGGACCTGGCTCGAATGTCGGCGAACTTTGAGACGGCGTCCCCACCAGTCGCCCCAAGGACCACATGGCGCTCCACAGAGGCCACTCTGTGACGTCACTCGCGCCCAGCGACCCCCCCCCCCGGACATCGCCCCCTGGACCCTACCCCCTGGACACCCCCTGCCCACCCTGGACCCTCCCCCTTGACCCGCCCCTCTTGACCCTCCCCCCAGAAGTGGTTTAGAACCGCTCCACCTACTCTACTTTTTTGATTCATTCTACCGAACTTCAGGTAAAAATTTCACTGTAATATTGGGAAGATTGTTCGATCGTGAAGCCCACTCGAAAAGTCCTTGCGAAGTTATTATTTGGCCATCAGGTGGTAACTGCCCACTGGCACGGGCGGCTAATCTTTTTACGGTGCCCCCTACGCCATCACAACCACCTTAACCGTGAGCTGTTGGAAAATAATGCCATTCTGCACTGATGCCATAATGCTCCTTATGGTAATATATGTTTATAAAGTTTAAAAAAAAATAATTGTTGCGGGGCTCCATCCGAGAAATATTATAATTTTGAAGCCGCTTCGTTAATTGATTTTATAAAATCAATTATAATTCTGATGTAAACATAAAAGGCTATTGAGTCGCGCGTCAAGAAATCTGAAAGCAAATCTGATTAATTTCACCGTTATGTTTGAAATATACAACAACAGGATATATCCTTGTCTGATTGTTGTTCCAGTGGAATTCGGGAGCAGCATTTTGCACGATGAAGGCGTAATTTTCCGCGAAGTCACAAAGAACGAGAAATTCACCGTCTTGTATCGACTCTTTCGTTACTTTCATAAAATTTCCTTGTTGCATTGTGATAAATGAATGCGGTAAAAGAATTTTTACTTTTTCGCAAGAGTCGTCAACAAATTCGGATGCGTTTTTTATCGTGGTTTCGAGATTCGTACGTGGTGTTGATATCCTATGTTTATAAGTAATGGAGTCAATATCCTTTTCTTCCAAAACATGATTAAGGAAGTCGTGTAGCGTTTCTATTCCTGGGAAACTTGCACATTTTCCACTGTAGCACTCTGGGATTGGATCGGTACATATTATTAAGGCCAAATAATCGGTATAATATTCCAAAGGGTGTACTGACCCCTTGATTATTGCTTGTAATTTACAGCCTACAAAAAAAGATTAACATAGCCTTATTTGCACTAAGTTGATTTATAGCTAATTCCTTTTTCAATCGGTTAATAAAAATGCTGGTAATGTTTTCAATTTAAGGCCGGCAATTCCTATTTTATTATTCGAAAATCATCAAAGAAATTAATTTGAGTACCAAAATAATTCAGTATCTGCTCAAGGTGAGCTATTTGAGATTATTTTGGAACTTTGAGAATGTTAACAGCTTGTTAAACACAGAAAAAAAATCTGTCCACTACGGGTGATAGCTTGAAATGTTTTATATATTATCACGGTTTTTTTCAGATTTTTTTTTTTGAAATATGGGATGTTTGGAAAAAAATTATGAGGGTGTATTTTAGACTCAATGCGGTCATTTGAAAAAAAAATCAAAGAAATCCGAGAGCGACAGGGTCACGGGTTTACACACTTGGGCTGGAATACCTCATATATATATATATATATATATATATATATATATATATATATATATATATATATATATATATATATATATATATAATATTTATATATATTATATATATATATATATATATATATATATATATATATATATATATATATATATATATATATATGTCAGATATCAAGAATATAGAGAGAGCCAGGAATTCCGTTCATGAATTAGAGAACAATGTCTATCTCACTGACTGCCGCAGTGACACGGCTTACACGATTTATTGGTGTCTCGATACAATAAAATATTCGGTACAAAGTATAATCACCGGATAGCAGTGCTAGTGAGGTGTGTTACACAGAGCCTTTTCGAAAATTAGTCCTTTCGACCCAATGACCCGAGAAGGAGTGACTTCGTGACCCGAAACGCATACGTCTCCCACTCCACTTCTTCTAGGCCTCTATGCAACACAACACACTCGTGGATCATACACCACGCACTACCACCGGGGTAGGTTCTTCTCCGAACGCCTTGACGCCTTTTCGTCACTCGATGCCCACCACTTGACTATCCATAAACATCGTCAAGAAATCGAAAGCGCTGTTGAAAAAGCCATTCCCATGGCGATGCGACACGGCCATACTGACTAGCACGCGTCTCGAGTGCCCAGCATCTATCCGTCTAGTTTACTTCTGAAATAAAACAGGCATCGAACAAACAAGCGTTAGTTTACGTTCGGCTTTCCTGACTTTACAAATCCGTTATTGCCCTACAGGCTTTTACTGTCTCCATTCACGTGTGCAACCATGTGTATCGTTTCCCGTTTTTTATTTTGCCATCAGTATTGTACAGTCAGACTGCAACTTTTTTTTTTTAAATGTCAAAACGAATTCCTCACAAATTCGATCTCCAAGGCACCAATAGCTCTGCAGGCATGTCTTACACATCCATACAATTTCTAACTATTATCATTTACTCATAATAGCTCTGTAGGCATGTCTTTCACATCCGTACATCTTCTAACTATTATATTTTACTCATAATAGCTCTGTAGGCATGTCTCACACATCCGTACATTTTCTAACTATTATATTTTACTCATAATAGCTCTGTAGGCATGTCTCACACATCCGTACATTTTCTAACTATTATATTTTACTCATAATAGCTCTGCAGGCATGTGTTACACATCCGTACATTTTCTAACTATTATCTTCTGTTCATAATAGCTCTGTAGGCATGCCTTATGCATCCGTACATTTTCTAACTATTATCTTCTATTCATAATAGCTCTGTAGGCATGCCTTGCGCATCTGTACATTTTCTAACTATTATCTTCTGTTCATAATAGCTCTGTAGGCATGCCTTATGCATCCATACATTTTCTAACTATTATCTTCTATTCATAATAGCTCTGTAGGCATGCCTTGCGCATCCGTACATTTTCTAACTATTATCTTCTGTTCATAATAGCTCTGTAGGCATGCCTTGCGCATCCGTACATTTTCTAACTATTATGATGCCCACAAGTTTACATTGAATCATTCTCAAGTTACTCTTAGGCTTTGGGTTCGAGGGTTCTGGGTGATCAAGTCCAGCGAACATCGAGGGCCAAAGTCGCACTCTTAAATTGAAACAATGGAAACCAACAGTCTCATGCTCCCTGCGGATTTCTACATATAAATCCGCCTCAATTAGAACCAGAAGTTCTATGCGAATCCTCAACAGCATTCAACAACCAATAAAACCAGACTGCGTCTGTTTCATAATTCATAGTCTTGATTCCCTTTGCCAAACACCATGTTTGCACTCACGATCAAGCACTGAAATAATTCTACAAATCACATCAAACAGATTGTTGTACAATTTTGTTCTCACCTTTTTCTTTCTCTCCGACATAGCTATCCTGACTCGCCTCGTTTCCTGGAGCTGCGATCAGTTTGTCATGAGATACTTTGATACTATTTCGGTCTCGTAATCCAGAGCCTACCTTCTTGACAAGGTATCTATCGTTCGGTAACACCGCAACAACTTCAACTGGACCTCGATATTTGGCATCCAATTTTGTCTTTATTCTATCATTATTTCTAACCATCACAAAATCTCCAATTTTAAATGGGTTTACCGGTTTATTCTTCTTATCAAACCTTGCCTTTTCTTTTGCCCCTTCGGCTCTCATTCTATCTGTAGCTGCAGTTCTAATCTCGCTCAAGTCAACGCTATGAGTTATCACGCTGTCGTGTTTCACGCGTTCAATTTCTATCGAGTTTACTTTTGTACCAAACAAAATCTCAGCGGGACTTTTCCCCAACGTTTTATGAACTGTTGAATTTATTGCTAGCTGTACTCTTCCTAATTCGTTCTGCCATTGCTTTCCTTGAGCTTTGCTTATAGATAACATATTCCTCATCGTGAACATAATTCTTTCAACCTGACCATTAGCTCTCGGTGTTCCCGAAGCCTTTCTTTCTATTGTTCGCATTCAGATTTTGTCTTTTATCGAGTAAGTCTTTGTGGTTTCTGATCCGTCCAATACTTCGCGGTATAATGTTTTTATTCCATCGTCTTTCTGCTGAGCTACGATTAACCAGTCATCTGCCAATTCTGTTATTTTGTTCATGTCTTTTTTAACTACTTTCAATACTTTGTCTTCAAGAACGGGGTTACGCGATAGAAAGTCCGCGTGTTTCATTCTTTCGCCCGCACGATATTCAATTTCAAAGTCAAAAGATTGTAGGAATGCCCACCATCGATACACTCGAGGCGTTAAATCTTTCTTAAGGCTTGCAGCCTTTAGTGAGTTACAGTCCGTGACCACCAAAAATTTCCGGCCAACCAAATATTGTCGAAAGTGTTTTATCGCGTTTACGACTGCAAGGGTCTCGAGTTCGTATGGGTGGTAACGAGTTTCAGCGTCTACGGTGCGTTTGCTGTAGTATGCGATTGGATGTTTATTTTTTTCGATGCGTTGAAGGAGCACAGCGCCGTATCCAAGGGCGCTAGCGTCAGTATGTAATTCGATCGGTAGGCTAGGGTCAAATATACGGAGACACGGTTCTGACGTTAAATACTCGACGAGCTTAGTCCTAGCTTCATTGTGTTCGTTTGTCCATTTTATTGTCTTTGCATTCCCTGCCGTCAGTCTATACAGAGGAGCTGCTGTTTGTGAGAATTTTGGTACAAATCTACGAAAATAAGATGCTAACCCTAACAACTGCCTTACCTGGGTCTGCGTTCGAGGGATGGGCGATTGCACCAGGGCTTCGATCTTTCGAAGGTTGGGCCTCAGCTCTCCTTTCGATACAGTGTATCCCAGATAATCAATTTGTGTTTTCAAAAATTTACACTTATTTAAGTTAAACGAAAATCCGTTAGCGGCGAGTCTTTCCATTACAACTTTCAGTCGATCTAAGGCCTCTTGTTCAGTTTTTCCAGGTATGAGCACATCATCCAAATAAACAACCGCGTAAGAATATCTCAAGTCTCCCAACGCGTTATTAATTGCCCTCTGATACACGGAAGGAGCATTCGTCAGCCCAAATGGCATCGTTAAATATTCATAATGTCCGTCAGGTGTAATAAACGCGAGTTTCTCTATCGAATTTTCTTCGACGGGTATTTGATGGAACCCGGCTACCATGTCTAACGACGAAAAATATTGTGCTCCACTTAAGCGATCTAATTGATCTTGAATCAACGGCAACGGATAACGATCTGCTACCGTGTTAGAATTTAATTCTCGAAAGTCCACACACAATCTATCTGAACCATCTTTTTTTTTTACCAAAATGATTGGACTGGAGAACGGACTTTTACTTTCCCGAACGATTCCGGCCTCGAGCATTTTGTCAACCAAACCTCTTACAGTTTCTCGCTCTACAGTACCTAACTTGTAAGGGCCTCTCTGCACGAGTTTGTTTACGTCTTTCAATCTTATCTCAAGCCTGCCCGAAGTTACTCGAATCTTGGGAGCCTCCGCACTCATATGTTGAGAATACAGTTTCAACAATTCGATCAATGGTTTTCTCATTTCGACTGAGTCACAATCGACAGCATTGACGTCGATCTCCAAGCTGCACGAGCCAACAAATCTATTTAATTTTGAAAATTTAATCGTGATTCCGTCCAACTTGACTGAGACTTTTGCTAACAATTCTTTACCCAAAAGTAAATCTGTAGACAAATTTTCATCCGGTACCACATATAAGTCAATCTCAACATTTATGCCATCAAGATCGACCCACACAGAGATTAGCTTACAGCAATCAACGTATCCATTTCCGATACCTCTCAGCCGCGTAGAGACGCATCGTCTGCTACCGGGCAATCTTTCTTCCAATGTCTCTCCCACAAGAGAGCAATCCGAACCAGAATCAAAGGTAAATGTCAACACCTTACCTTCTGCCAGCTTCAAAGTACCTTCAGTAGAGGTTGAGCTGCAAAGCTTCACGATTTTCTCGTCCTTCTTTGGACAATTCGGGGAGATATGACCCTCTTCCTTGCAGTTATAACAAGTCACCACCTTTCTGGAATACGACCCCTTGCTGTCCCGTGGCTGACTGCTGTGCGACTTCGAGGATGATTTACAATCAGCCTTACGATGTCCCTTCTTTCCGCAATTGTAGCACTCGATTTCCGAACGGTGCGACTTCCCATCTCGCGGCGTCGAAGGTTTAGTATGTGGACCAAGGGCTCCGAAGGATGCACGCGGTCGATGGTGATCGGTCGTTCGTCCATCGAGGTACGACATTGCTTCTTGCAAATTACGAGGCGATTCGCGTACGAAGATGTTCCGCACAAATCGGTTCTGGAAAGAGTATGACAACCCGGCCAGTTGGGTAGCGGTCTCGTCCACCGATTTCCGTTCCTTGAGCCACGCTTTGATCTTCCTTCCCCTCTTCATAAAATTTTCGAGCGTGAACTCGGCGTCGTCCGTCCAAATGGTATGAAGTTCTGAAGCGACGTTTTTATTCTTCGCATACGCGCTCATGAATTCAGCACGAATTTCGGTCCAGGTTTTCCCGGAAGGATCCATACCGGTGAACCACTGAGCTGCTTCGTCCTTAAAGGCTTTAGCCAGATGCTGGACGACTTCCCAATCGTCCGGTTTATAACGTCGAATCCATTCATCGACCATTTTTGCCCAGCCAGTTGCGTCGGTATTTTTCGGGTCAAATTTTACAAGATCCATAGGAGCTCGATCTCGTTGAGTAAGCAATGTAATCAATCGCTTGTTCTCCTTCTTCAGTTTTGAAGCACGTTTCCTCCGTTTATTTGCCTTTTGCACGGACTCATCAGCATTGTACTCCGATTCCGATGACGTTGGACAATAATCTCTCTTCCGATTCTCAGATAACACACTGCTTGTCTCACTCACACTTTTTTCACCGTCTTTCGTCATAGTCGTATTCAAACTTTTCACCGACACAATTTTCACGTGAACTCTATCGCCCGAAACTCTGGATTAAACGTTCTTTATCCCACTTCTGATGTCAGATATCAAGAATATAGAGAGAGCCAGGAATTCCGTTCATGAATTAGAGAACAATGTCTATCTCACTGACTGCCGCAGTGACACGGCTTACACGATTTATTGGTGTCTCGATACAATAAAATATTCGGTACAAAGTATAATCACCGGATAGCAGTGCTAGTGAGGTGTGTTACACAGAGCCTTTTCGAAAATTAGTCCTTTCGACCCAATGACCCGAGAAGGAGTGACTTCGTGACCCGAAACGCATACGTCTCCCACTCCACTTCTTCTAGGCCTCTATGCAACACAACACACTCGTGGATCATACACCACGCACTACCACCGGGGTAGGTTCTTCTCCGAACGCCTTGACGCCTTTTCGTCACTCGATGCCCACCACTTGACTATCCATAAACATCGTCAAGAAATCGAAAGCGCTGTTGAAAAAGCCATTCCCATGGCGATGCGACATATATATATATATATATATATATATAATATTTATATATATATTATATATATATATATATAATATAATATAATATAATATATATACCGTCGCTTAAAAGTTTGGATACACCAGTCGATATTTCTTGCTGCACTAAGAGTTACATAGCTTCGTCAAAAAAAATATAACCAAATTTACCGAACGGCGTTTTGACGGGAACAAATTCAGCTTTATTTTGCTTTTCTAAAATATTTTTTTTTCGACCCGGTACGCACTTTTGTACGTGACTGTAAATCAGCTTTTTTCCAACATCGAGAATTGGGCGCATGACTGATGCAAAAAAAAATGTGTTACGTTTATCCATGATAAACTTGAACGGGGTAGCAGGAGCTCTATTTTCGTTTTTTATAAACTTTCGTACGATTTTTTTCGCAATATTATTTCATTTTTTGCTAAAAAAAGACTAATTCTAGATAATGCAATGTAACTCAAGAACTAGAGCGTTTAAGAAAAAATATCAAGGATGTAAAAAGTCGCGTAAGCTTATACTGGATAGCATGGCATTGTTTAAGAATTTTCCTGTGACATTTTTTCTCACAGGAAAATTCGTGACGCTCATTAATCCGATAGAATTGGAGTAAGACTGTATATACGAGCATTTTTTAATGAATCGCCTATAAAATAATAATAAATCGACATTGCGCAAATTTGTTTTCGCATATTAATATTGCACTAATAATTTGATAAGGGGACGAGGCATTTTTATTAATTGTGTAGTATTTATTCATCATGTGATAATGCGTATTTACCTGTACCGTTCTTCGGGCGATAATCAGGGAAAACGTATTATTTTTGTCATCGAGCGGGTTACCGATCAGGCCACAATAGAGTGATGATGGTGAAGATATCGAATTTGGGCCGAAAGCAGGTTAGGTGGGGTCGAGGCAACGGCTTGAGATTGAAAGCAAGTTAAGGAAGCCTGTGTTCTGCACGTTTCACTGAAACTGGGGGTCGAAAGAAGGTTTGGGAGGTCTAACGGAGGCTACACTGGACCAAGAGGTCTCTTCATGGCACTGAACTCGACAAAGGGGATTTTGTCGGTTCAACGGAGGCTGGCGGCTTATATATTACAAAAGACATGGGTCCTGCAAGGGTTCAGAGAAGGCTAAAAATGTTAACTCGGGCGGTTCAGGATACGCGCAATTCGCAGTCCTGTTATCTCTCAAAGCGGTACAGATTTCTTCCTTGAAGGTATTTCGAATACAACAAACAGACGATATTTCAACCCTAACTTATTCTAAATGACTTCATTTCTGGCCATTCAAAAGTGAACCCCTCTCGGCGTCTCTACGTTAATCTAATTTGAGCAAGGTCTTCGCGAAAGGCGGAATCGCGAAAGGTGACTCGATCCTTCCAGTTCGTGACCGCGCCACCACGACAATATTCCTCATGACTTCAATATTTTAAATAACCAAAATTTCAATATCTTACCCCTACGGACCACAGCGCGCGCATTACACAGGGTCTCAAAACGAGCGAAGCGACGGCCTCACTGCTACAGTTTCTGAAGATCTCGATCCGGTAAAATCTCGGTCTCGATCTCCGATATTTCCGGTGGCGTCGTTTTCTTGGGTGGCGGGAACGGCTACAGCTTGGGAAGTGCACCCCTCCTCGCTCCAGACCAGAACTCAAGTGATAAAATTTTCGCGAGAAGCCTTTCCACGGACCTGGGTCCCCACCGCCACGCCTTGCCTAGTCGCACGCCTTTCGAATTTGCAGCGTGGACGTCGCCGATAACGTTCGCATTCTCATAATTAGTGAACGTGAAAATTGCCTTAACCTCCCGTCCGAGGACCTGATTGGGTCACGGACTCATCGGGATGATAACCGGCTGTAGAGGGAGACAGACAGCTCGGAGTGAGGCTTCGCGCCGGCGACCCATCTTCGGAATCTGCGATTTTCCGCGGTCGCTCGTCAATACCCAAAGGTATCCATTGACTCGAGGTATGGAGGGCTATTATTAGGGGAGACACCTTCTCCTTATTGGGCTCCGCTGGTATAGCATAGAGGAGCGACGACTCGTTGCGAGACCGGGTGCGACGTGGCCGGTAACTCCGTTGCCGTTCGATCCTTGCCACGCTCCTCGATCCTGTCCTTGGTGATGGTGAGAACACGCCGTTCGCTCACGAAGTACGACGAAAATAATAACGAAAGGGTTAAGAAAATGGATTACGCTAAGCTGGGCCCTGGGAAATCGCTTGAGGGGGTTCCTGGTCGGCGGGAGGCGGCCCTCCCTGCGCCGAGCCTGAGCCACCGTTAAACTTTGGTCACGTGTGAAATTGCCACCTCACAGAACAAAGTGCAAATTAATATTGTAAATAAAAAAATTGCCTTCGTTGCTAAACATTCGTTAGCCGGAGCCTCGGCCAAAAATTATGCATCGTCGTTGCACGAAAGCACATTCGATTTTTTACTTCTAAATCCAGATGACTGTTTCTGTATGATCGCTTTTAATGTGTAATAATTGT
This sequence comes from Ophion obscuratus, assembly GCA_964007375.1. Classification (NCBI taxonomy): domain Eukaryota; kingdom Metazoa; phylum Arthropoda; class Insecta; order Hymenoptera; family Ichneumonidae; genus Ophion; species Ophion obscuratus. The sequence continues at coordinate 54,463,397 of OZ023312.1, forward strand.
CGATATTGATGTGTCCTTGAATCTTCAGGGATGCTTTCAGCATACAAAAAATAGACCCCAGCGTCGACGGTTTATATTTCTTGCTCAATTCGTTCAAATACGCTACGACGATTGATTCAGACGACAATTTCGTTTTCTGTTGTTGCTTCCACTTCACATATGCGGTGTACATTGATTCATATACCTATTTTGATTGTGATGGCAATATTTCGTGCGACGTATGGGCCGCTGCTTCCTTCGGTTCCGGTGGCGTGCATGGTAGCCACTCAGCACTGCTATGATTTGCAATTCATTGTTTTATTAATTATTTATGTCGCGGCGATATCGACGATGCTTCGTCGCGGTATTATGTGAAAGTGAGATTTTTTTTCTTCCCGTAAATAACGCCTCAACGTATCTAACGACTGACAGCTGTTTCACAACGGGGTTCAAGGACTGTGAGCGTGACAGATGCACATGCGCAAATTTTGAAGGTCTAGGCCTTAAAAGGACTTTTTTAAGTCCTGTTTACACGCACGAAAAAGCGAGGAAAACTACTGGTTGTAGTATAAAAAATGCTAAATTTCAAACAAACAAACAACGACTACGTACAACGATAGCTACTACGATTACGGAATTTTTTAAAAATCTCGATCGGACAGCTATAGAGTTATGATTTCGGCCAGGTCGAGGAAAGTCGTTTCGAGGAAAATGCGATTGAAAGTTTTAGTACACGTGAATCGTTGCGCTACCGGCTCTCACTAAATCATCTGTTACTTGGTCAATTTTCAGTATTTGTACTAAAATTTTTTTCACGTTTTCCTCAATATGTATACTTTGATAAAATGCAAAAAATCGCTTTTTACCCATTGTGATAAAAGTGTTGTTCCGCATAAAACAAAAGTAGTCCAGTCACACTTCCTGCAAATAAAGTTTACTTGGTACAAAAGTAGACATCTTCAATACGACAAACATAATAACTGTTTACAATTCAGTTGTACAAAATCAACTATGTTCAACACCTGCGTATAGACCTTTAAAATACAATTGTTACCAACTCAACATAATGCCACAAGTATGAATACACCACCTTTTGAAAATTCGTAAAGTCGTACTTGTACACCCAATAATATTTTGATAAGTAGATGTACTAGGGCGGTTCTAACCCAGGCATCTCAGGGGGGAGCGGGGCGGGGGGCTCCAGCGCGGGGAAGCCTAGTGCGGCGGTACGGCGGAGGGGGGAGGGGTCGCCGGGCGCGTGTGACGTCACAGAGGGGCCTCTGTGGAGGGGGTAGCCATGTGGTCCGAAGAGCGACTGTCGGGAGGGGGAAGCCGTCGTCGACGAGTGTTTTGTGGGGGCGGGGGTCAGGTAGCGGTGAGTGACCGTTGAAAACCCATAAATCTCCTAATTTATTAGAGACATAAAAAAGATTAGCATCGATGCAGTGTTTTTCTTTCTACACTATTTAGTCCGTGTGAAAATAAAACTCACACACACACACACACACACTATGTGTGCATGTAATGGTCATATATGGGTAGGAAAATTTCGTTAATTTGAAGCGATACATGGAGGGGACGGCTTTTCAAAGCTGTTTATGTATGTGATGCAGGTGTGATGCGCGTGGTTTCGTTTCCGAAATCTTTAAAATATTTGTATGCGTGTCCACTCCTGCCACGACTCTCGCCGACACCCGAGACAGGTCCTGACAAGTCGGGATTTCTCGGAAAAACTATAAACTTTAGAGATCTATCGTCAAAGGGTTTTTTACCCCAGATGGGCCACCGGAGCACAGCTGCACTCGGGAAAAAAATGTTTCGATGTATCGAGAACTCGTTTTCATTACGAAATATAACGTCGAGATTTTCAGATGTGCGAGTATGTATGCAGTGCATCCGGCCAAGCACCCCCTGGACTTGACCAAAAACGAGCTCGAACAGGTTCCAAAGGTTTTGCTCCTAAAATATTGGGGTGAATATGTTGGCTTATTGTGGGATCGTTTGCCAGAACATCATCGGAACGATAGTGAAGTGATATCTTATCTTCCATGCATGGAGCACTATAATACACCAGAGATGGAAGATCACATCGATGGCCCCCCACCTCAACGTCGGGAATGTGAAAAATGCTGTGGAAATTCTCCACGTACGAGGTTCTTCGAAAGTGTTTGAACCTGTTTTTCATGATTGGAAAAGTGGGGAGAAGTTTGAAAATTTAAGTGGGAGTATACATACAAGATACCGAAGATACGATGTATGACATATTACATAGATAAAGAACCTGTCAAGCCTCGTGAGCGCAGAACAGAGGCAACCACTAAAAAATATATATATGCCATCAGTGTGTGAAGTTAACATAATTACTATATCGTTATAAGGAATAATTGCAATCACATGAGATCGATTGTGGAGCACTAAAGTACTGCCCCATCCGACTAACAAATAATACCAATAAGTGGCACCAAATCATCAACTCCAGTCGGAAAGCACGACATCCATTCATTGAAAATGCCTATTTGGAGTGTTTTTGACTAATGATAGGGAGAAGATGAGAGTGTGCAAAGACTGATGAGAAGAACGTAGCAGAGGATATGTATAAATATCATGAAGTATTTAGTATTAATAACCACATGTGCTTTTCATATGACGAATCGCTATCATAGTATCAATCATATCACAGCGCTGATTCCATATCATGGTTTGTGGTAGAACTGGAAAAACTAGTGCTGTGCATAAAATACATTTTCTACGAAAATTACTGCTCATCATGACTTAATTCCAATACGTTCACGCTATGGCAATAATTGTGCATTCAGTCATCATCAACCAATAGAGGTAGAAGTTGAATTACTCAAGATACAACGGCGTATGCCCCACACAATATTAGATGAGATCAATAAATTATCATTACTTTGAACATTGGAAAGTGGGCGATACTTGAATATGAGTTTTCACTCTTGGGATCTATACGAATGTCCACCGCTTCAAAGCACAACGGAGCATTCGTGGACCGTAAAAGCTGCCCTCCAACTAGAGAAACCAATATATGTAATTGGTGCGGCACAGACTGGTAAAAAAGATAATCTATGGCAAAGGACATTATATTATTGACCGACTGCAAACTCACAAGTGTTAAACTTTATCTCAATTCAGCATTCTTTTCTCAGGAGGACTCGCATTTGGACTTCAAAAAAGTTTCGGCATTATGTTCAATATGTACTCGATTTCGTAAATACCATTACGATTGCAATAGTGATCGTTCTTTACTAACCATCGCCAAGTCTTAATGTAACGGCCCTCTCGCGGATAATGATTGGTCGCATCAGAACGAGCCTGTAAAAAATGCTGCCGTAGATGTGTGAATAAAGTTTAAATGCAAAGAAGATTTACCACCGAATACGACTGCTTATTGTTTTAATCTTACACGATCGCGTTGTTGGATATTGTTCATTGACTGATATTATGGGTAAAATTGTATAGATCAGCAAAATTTGGAGAGATACGAAGCATCGTGGTTGATTCGCAATGGTCTAAAGTGGGCCTGTGGAAACGTTCCATGTAGCGTGACTGAAGGTTTAATAACAGCTGCAGTTGAAGGTTCAACGGAAGACGACATGTGTCCAATCGTATATGTTAAGGGTTATGAAAAACGAAAATGGCTAGCTAAATATGAAAATGAGCTATTTATTGAGTCGTTGAATATAGACTTTGACGATATGGATGTCTCAAGTAAATTAGATGGAAGTTCTACTCTACGATGTGAAAAGCATACAAACAATTGTGCCCTACAAAATGTATTTAAAATCTTCAATTAGTGGTTGAATCATAAAGATTCGTGCAAATACAAGAAATGTAACATTACGTACTTTTTATTCTCCTCACCCCGTACTTAGTTATATCAGCATCATCTGATATCGGATTGTACACCTGAATAAAATATTATTTTCGAATGCGAAACTCATTTTTTTTATATGGAATTTGATTGAAAATAAAGTAATATAATCGCTCAATGATGATCGAATACATTCATCGGTATACGTTCGATAGATGTTCGTGAGCCGGTTGTTGGAAGTTTGCGAGGCATTTGAAAGTTTTCGACAGTCGTTCGTGAGACGTTCCAGAGACTTCCGAAGATATTCATAAGACGTTCGAAGACATTCAAGAGACGTTCGAAAACATTCATAACACGTTGAAGATATGCATGAGGGGTTCAAAGAGTTTCAAAAGATTTCAACGACGTTCATGAGACGTTTGAAGGTGTTCGTGAGACGTTTAAGAGACTTTCGAAAACGTTCATAAGACGTTAGAAGACATTCATGAGAGGTTCGAAGACGTTCAAGAGATCTGTGACAATATCCATAATATGTTTGAAGACATCGATGAGGGGTTCGAAGACGTTTAAGAGACTTTCAAAGACTTTCACTAGTGATTTGAAGACGTTCAAAAACTTTCGAATTCGTTTAAGAGACTTTTGACGACATTCATAATACGTTTGAAGACATTCATGAGGGGTTCGAAGACGCTTAGGAGAGACTTTAAAAGACATTCATGAGGGGTTTGCCCAAAGACATTCATAAGACGTTTGACAACAGTCAAGAGACGTTCGAAAACATTCATAAGGTGTTTGAAGACATGCATGTTCGAAGAGTTTCAAGAGACTTTCTACGACGCTCATGAGACGTTTGACGATTTTAGTGAGACATTCAAGAGACTTTCGAATATGTTCAAGAGACTTTCGACGACATTCATAATACGTTTGAATACATTCATGAGGGGTTCGAAGACGTTTCAGAGACTTTCGACGGCATTCATAATAGGTTTGAATACATTCATGAAGGGTTCGAAGACGCTTAAGAGACTTTCAAAGGCATTTACGAGAGGTGCGAAGACGTTCAGAGACTTTCGAAGACATTCAAGAGATCTTTGACAATATTCATATTACGTTTGAAGACATCGACGAGGGGTTCGATGACGTTTTAGAGACTTTCAAAGACATTCACGAGGGGTTTGAAGACATTCAAGAAACTTTCGAATACGTTCAAGAGACTTCGACGACATTCATGATACGTTTGAATACATTCATGAGGGGTTCGAAGACGCTTGAGAGACTTTCAAAGACACTCATGAGGGGTACGAAAACGTTCAGAGACTTTCGAAGACATTCATAAGACGTTCGAAGACATTCAAGAGACGTTCGAAAACATTCATAACACGTTGAAGACATGCATGAGGGGTTCGAAGACGTTTCAGAGACTTTCGACGGCATTCATAATACGTTTGAAGACATTTATGAAGGGTTCGAAGACGCGTAAGAGACTTTCAAAGGCATTCACGAGAGGTGCGAAGACGTTCAGAGACTTTCGAAGACATTCAAGAGATCTTTGACAATATTCATATTACGGTTGAAGACATCGACGAGGGGTTCGATGACGTTTTAGAGACTTTCAAAGACATTCACGAGGGGTTTGAAGACATTCAAGAAACTTTCGAATACGTTCAAGAGACTTTCGACGACATTCATGATACGTTTGAATACATTCATGAGGGGTTCGAAGACGCTTGAGAGACTTTCAAAGACACTCGTGAGGGGTGTGAAAACGTTCAGAGACTTTCGAAGACATTCATAAGACGTTCGAAGACATTCAAGAGACGTTCGAAAACATTCATAACACGTTGAAGACATGCATGAGGGGTTCGAAGACGTTTCAGAGACTTTCGACGGCATTCATAATACGTTTGAAGACATTTATGAAGGGTTCGAAGACGCGTAAGAGACTTTCGAAGACATTCAAGAGATCTTTGACAATATTCATAATACGTTTGAAGACATCGATGAAGGGTTCGACGATGTTTTAGAGATTTTCACACCCATTCACGAGGGGTTTGAAGACGATCAAGATACTTTTCGAATACGTTCTAAAGATTTTCGACGACATTCATAATACGTTTGAATACATTCATGTGGGGTTCGAAGACGCTTGAGAGACTTTCAAAGACACTCATGAGGGGTGTGAAAACGTTCAGAGACTTACGAAGATATTCATAAGACGTTCGAAGACATTCAAGAGACGTTCGAAAACATTCATAACACGTTGAAGACATGCATGAGGGGTGCGAAAACGTTCAGAGACTTTCGAAGACATTCAAGAGATCTTTGACAATATTCATAATACGTTTGAAGACATCGATGAAGGGTTCGACGACGTTTTAGAGATTTTCACACCCATTCACGAGGGGTTTGAAGACGATCAAGATACTTTTCGAATACGTTCTAAAGATTTTCGACGACATTCATAATACGTTTGAAGACATTCATGAGGGGTTCGACGACGTTTTAGAGATTTTCACACCCATTCACGAGGGGTTTGAAGACGTTCAAGATACTTTTCCAATACGTTCTAGAGATTTTCGACAACATTCATAATACGTTTGAAGACATTCATGAGGGGTTCGAAGACACGTGAGAGACTTTCAAAGACATTCACGAGGGGCTCGATGCCGTTCAAGAGACTTTCGACGACATTCATAATACGTTTGAAGACATTCATGAGGGATTCGAGGATGCTTACGAGACATTCAAAGACATTCGCGAGAGCATTGAAGACGTTCTTGAGGATTGAGACGTTCGCGAGTGGATTGAAGACGTCTTCGTAAGCCTCTTGAGGCTTACGAAGACGGTCAGAGTTCTTCGATGACATTCATAATATGATCTCCGGCGACATCCATACACCGAAGACTTTAACGGCGTTTGAGTTTCGCTGGAATTGTTTGGGTTTGTTTGGGATTTTTACAGTTTTGGTTAAATGTGTTTGAGTTTGTTTGGGTGCGCACAGTTTTGGTGAAATGTGTTTGAGTTTGTTTGGGTGCGCACCCAAACAAACTCAAACACATTTCACCAAAACTGTAAAAATCCCAAACAAACCCAAACAATTCCAGCGAAACTCAAACGCCGTTAAAGTCTTCGGTGTATGGATGTCGCCGGAGATCGTATTATGAATGTCATCGAAGAACTCTGACCGTCTTCGTAAGCCTCAAGAGGCTTACGAAGACGTCTTCAATCCTCTCGCGAACGTCTCAATCCTCAAGAACGTCTTCAATCCTCTCGCGAATGTCTTTGAAAGTCTCTTAAGCATCCTCGAATCCCTCATGAATGTCTTCAAACGTATTATGAATGTCGTCGAAAGTCTCTTGAACGTCATCGAGCCCCTCGTGAATGTCTTTGAAAGTCTCTCACGTGTCTTCGAACCCCTCATGAATGTCTTCAAACGTATTATGAATGTTGTCGAAAATCTCTAGAACGTATTGGAAAAGTATCTTGAACGTCTTCAAACCCCTCGTGAATGGGTGTGAAAATCTCTAAAACGTCGTCGAACCCCTCATGAATGTCTTCAAACGTATTATGAATGTCGTCGAAAATCTTTAGAACGTATTCGAAAAGTATCTTGATCGTCTTCAAACCCCTCGTGGATGGGTGTGAAAATCTCTAAAACGTCGTCGAACCCTTCATCGATGTCTTCAAACGTATTATGAATATTGTCAAAGATCTCTTGAATGTCTTCGAAAGTCTCTTACGCGTCTTCGAACCCTTCATAAATGTCTTCAAACGTATTATGAATGCCGTCGAAAGTCTCTGAAACGTCTTCGAACCCCTCATGCATGTCTTCAACGTGTTATGAATGTTTTCGAACGTCTCTTGAATGTCTTCGAACGTCTTATGAATGTCTTCGAAAGTCTCTGAACGATTTCGTACCCCTCATGAGTGTCTTTGAAAGTCTCTCAAGCGTCTTCGAACCCCTCATGAATGTATTCAAACGTATCATGAATGTCGTCGAAAGTCTCTTGAACGTATTCGAAAGTTTCTTGAATGTCTTCAAACCCCTCGTGAATGTCTTTGAAAGTCTCTAAAACGTCATCGAACCCCTCGTCGAAGTCTTCAAACGTAATATGAATATTGTCAAAGATCTCTTGAATGTCTTCGAAAGTCTCTGAACGTCTTCGCACCTCTCGTAAATGCCTTTGAAAGTCTCTTAAGCGTCTTCGAACCCTTCATGAATGTATTCAAACGTATTATGAATGCCGTCGAAAGTCTCTGAAACGTCTTCGAACCCCTCATGAATGTATTCAAACGTATTATGATTGTCATCGAAAGTCTCTTGAACATATTCGAAAGTCTCTTGAATGTCTCACGAAAATCGTCAAACGTCTCATGAGCGTCGTAGAAAGTCTCTTGAAACTCTTCGAACATGCATGTCTTCAAACACCTTATGAATGTTTTCGAACGTCTTCAAATCACTAGTGAAAGTCTTTGAAAGTCTCTTAAACGTCTTCGAACCCCTCATCGATGTCTTCAAACATATTATGGATATTGTCACAGATCTCTTGAACGTCTTCGAACCTCTCATGAATGTCTTCTAACGTCTTATGAACGTTTTCAAAAGTCTCTTAAACGTGTCACGAACACCTTCAAACGTCTCATGAACGTCGTAGAAATCTTTTGAAACTCTTTGAACCCCTCATGCATATCTTCAACGTGTTATGAATGTTTTCGAACGTCTCTTGAATGTCTTCGAACGTCTTATGAATGTCTTCGGAAGTCTCTGGAACGTCTCACGAACGACTGTCGAAAACTTTCAAATGCCTCGCAAACTTCCAACAAACGGCTCACGAACATCTATCGAACGTATACCGATGAATGTATTCGATCATCATTGAGCGATTATATTACTTTATTTTCAATCAAATTCCATATAAAAAAAATGAGTTTCACATTCGAAAATAATATTTTATTCAGGTGCACAATCCGATATCAGATGATGCTGATATAACTAAGTACGGGGTGAGGAGAATAAAAAGTACGTAATGTTACATTTCTTGTATTTGCACGAATCTTTATGATTCAACCACTAATTGAAGATTTTAAATACATTTTGTAGGGCACAATTGTTTGTATGCTTTTCACATCGTAGAGTAGAACTTCCATCTAATTTACTTGAGACATCCATATCGTCAAAGTCTATATTCAACAACTCAATAAATAGCTCATTTTCATATTTAGCTAGCCATTTTCGTTTTTCATAACCCTTAACATATACGATTGGATACATGTCGTCTTCCGTTGAACCTTCAACTGCAGCTGTTATTAAACCTTCAGTCACGCTACATGGAACGTTTCCACAGGCCCACTTTAGACCATTGCGAATCAACCACGATGCTTCGTATCTCTCCAAATTTTGCTGATCTATACAATTTTACCCATAATATCAGTCAATGAACAATATCCAACAACGCGATCGTGTAAGATTAAAACAATAAGCAGTCGTATTCGGTGGTAAATCTTCTTTGCATTTAAACTTTATTCACACATCTACGGCAGCATTTTTTACAGGCTCGTTCTGATGCGACCAATCATTATCCGCGAGAGGGCCGTTACATTAAGACTTGGCGATGGTTAGTAAAGAACGATCACTATTGCAATCGTAATGGTATTTACGAAATCGAGTACATATTGAACATAATGCCGAAACTTTTTTGAAGTCCAAATGCGAGTCCTCCTGAGAAAAGAATGCTGAATTGAGATAAAGTTTAACACTTGTCAGTTTGCAGTCGGTCAATAATATAATGTCCTTTGCCATAGATTATCTTTTTTACCAGTCTGTGCCGCACCAATTACATATATTGGTTTCTCTAGTTGGGGGGCAGCTTTTACGGTCCACGAATGCTCCGTTGTGCTTTGAAGCGGTGGACATTCGTATAGATCCCAAGAGTGAAAACTCATATTCAAGTATCGCTCACTTTCCAATGTTCAAAGTAATGATAATTTATTAATCTCATCTAATATTGTGTGGGGCATACGCCGTTGTATCTTGAGTAATTCAACTTCTACCTCTATTGGTTGATGATGACTGAATGCACAATTATTGCCATAGCGTGAACGTATTGGAATTAAGTCATGATGAGCAGTAATTTTCGTAGAAAATGTATTTTATGCACAGCACTAGTTTTTCCAGTTCTACCACAAACCATGATATGGAATCAGCGCTGTGATGTGATTGATACTATGATAGCGATTCGTCATATGAAAAGCACATGTGGTTATTAATACTAAATACTTCATGATATTTATACATATCCTCTGCTACGTTCTTCTCATCAGTCTTTGCACACTCTCATCTTCTCCCTATCATTAGTCAAAAACACTCCAAATAGGCATTTTCAATGAATGGATGTCGTGCTTTCCGACTGGAGTTGATGATTTGGTGCCACTTATTGGTATTATTTGTTAGTCGGATGGGGCAGTACTTTAGTGCTCCACAATCGATCTCATGTGATTGCAGTTATTCCTTATAACGATATAGTAATTATGTTAACTTCACACACTGATGGCATATATATATTTTTTAGTGGTTGCCTCTGTTCTGCGCTCACGAGGCTTGACAGGTTCTTTATCTATGTAATATGTCATACATTGTTATCTTCGGTATCTTGTATGTATAGCAAATTGATATGATTTTCTTCTTCTTATGTTGAGCCACGCGTATCGGAGCAATGTCTTCTTCGGCGTTACACATTAATGGATAAATAGTTTTGAGGCACCATTTTTTTTTAATTTGCCCTATAGTTATGGGGAATCCAATATTCGATAGATTCAATATTATTGAATAATGCATGTAAGAAGATCCGTAGTCACTGTTTCGTTCAGCTGGGTATAAAGCTATGACTGTCACCCATGCGAAACGTGTATTATCTCTTGATTGCACATTCATCGTAGCCCTCATAATTATTATTTCCCGTGGCAATGAGATATAACATTCAACGCGTATTGAAGAGCCCTAACAACAAATTTGTCCTAAAGGAGGTGTCCATCATCAAACTCCACGACAACGATGCTGAACCGCTGACGCTCGCCTTCGACGCACCATTTGCATGGGACTCTTTACCGGCCAAGTATAAAATGACAAACAAGTGGTTGGAACGCAATTTCCATGGAATCCGATGGGAACACAGCGGCATACCTTACGAGGGAGCTAGAAAGACAATTCGGGAAATATTGCAAGGAGCCCCCCACCATCTATGCAAAGGGATTCGAGAAATGCGCATGGCTATCAAGATTCACGGATCCCACGACAAACGTCATCGACTTGGAGACTTTGGACTGTCCATCGCTGCAGAAGTTGCCGAAAATCACAAACTCGAAATGCCCCCATCATTCCTTCAACACGAAATGCAACTGCGCCCATGATAATGTAAAATCGCTGAAAAGCTGGTTGAGTGTATACGAAGCGTTGTGTGAGCGAGGGATTTTTTTTAAATGAATAAAAAACATATCGATGAAAATATATACCATTTGTATTCTTCATTTATTCTACGACGAAAATTGTTTTGCATTTCTCCTTCCCATACATTTCGATAAAACAGTTTTTCTAAATACATTTTTACATAGTCAAACACTTAAAACGTCGAAAACGATAGTGAGAGGGGTATGATCCAGACGGCTGTTCCACTCAACAATGCTGCACTAACGAATTTGCTCTTTTCCGCCATACTCCAAGACGATGGAACTTGACGCTGTTGTATTTTCCACAACTGCATGTAGAGTTGACTATTACGCTCCAGTAGCAGCATACTGTCGATGATGCAGACCGTCGGTCGACGATGGTGTTCCAACGAATTTCGTCTTTTTCCACCATGGGTGCTCATACTCGGAAAAAGTTTATGCTGTTGTATTTTCCACCTTTGTATTTCATCCAGAGATGGTGATCACGTGCCGCTTGCCGCATTCGCTCGAACGTTTCCAAATCTTCATCGAAGGCCTTCACAAGTCGCGCTGGTAAAAAGACAGTGAACTCATCCGCGATGTCCGCGATGTAGCGTTTCCCAAACTTGGTTTGTACGGCCCTCATGTCGGAGATTCGATAATCTGAGTAAACGCGGAGTTCTGACAGCTTCTTCGTTGGAAGGAATTCCACCACCAGGCTGACTTTGTTGATACTCGAGAGATCCATTTTTCCCGCACTTTCAAAGTTCTTTTTGGAGAGATGTGGATGTCACGGTGGAATACTGCAGTCTGAGCTTGGACTACGAAATTATAAGCTACCTCATAACCCTCCCACTTAAATTTTCAAACTTCTCCCCACGTTTCCAATCATGAAAAACAGGTTCAAACACTTTCGAAGAACCTCGTACGTGGAGAATTTCCCCCACGACATTTCTTCAAACTCCCAAAAAACGGGTTCAAACACGTTTGAAGAACCCCGTACGTGGAGAATTTCCACAGCATTTTTCACATTCCCGACGTTGAGGTGGGGGGCCATCGATGTGATCTTCCATCTCTGGTGTATTATAGTGCTCCATGCATGGAAGATAAGATATCACTTCACTATCGTTCCGATGATGTTCTGGCAAACGATCCCACAATAAGCCAACATATTCACCCCAATATTTTAGGAGCAAAACCTTTGGAACCTGTTCGAGCTCGTTTTTGGTCAAGTCCAGGGGGTGCTTGGCCGGATGCACTGCATACATACTCGCACATCTGAACATCTCGACGTTATATTTCGTAATGAAAACGAATTCTCGATACATCGAAACATTTTTTTCCCGAGTGCAGCTGTGCTACGGTGGCCCATCTGGGGTAAAAAACCCTTTGACGATAGATCTCTAAAGTTTATAGTTTTTCCGAGAAATCCCGACTTGTCAGGACCTGTCTCGGGTGTCGGCGAGAGTCGTGGCAGGAGTGGATACGCATACAAATATTTTAAAGATTTCGGAAACGAAACCACGCGCATCACACCTGCATCACATACATAAACAGCTTTGAAAAGCCGTCCCCTCCATGTATCGCTTCAAATTAACGAAATTTTCCTACCCATGTATGACCATTACATGCACACATAGTGTGTGTGTGTGTGTGTGAGTTTTATTTTCACACGGACTAAATAGTGTAGAAAGAAAAACACTGCATCGATGCTAATCTTTTTTATGTCTCTAATAAATTAGGAGATTTATGGGTTTTCAACGGTCACTCACCACTACCTGACCCCCGCCCCCACAAAACACTCGTCGACGACGGCTTCCCCCTCCCGACAGTCGCTCTTCGGACCACATGGCTACCCACTCCACAGAGGCCCCTCTGTGACGTCACACGCGCCCGGCGACCCCTCCCCCCTCCGCCGTACCGCCGCACTAGGTTTCCCCGCGCTGCAGCCCCCCGCCCCGCTCCCCCCTGAGATGCCTGGGTTAGAACCGCCCTAGTACATCTACTTTGATATTATATCATAATATTAATGGGATATAATATTAATTATTTGAACGAATACTAGTCAATTATTCGAACAACACAGATCAACAATTTGATTATCGCCTGGCATCGATAATTTTGTCTTCACACTGATTCTTTACGAACAGCCAATTACTTCGAAATGGAGTGAATTCAGCTCACTATCAGTACGAAACTTCGCACACTCTAAGGAAAAAGTCGATGTGTAAGCCGCGTGTGCTCACGCGATACGGTAGCTCTGTTTTACATCTTCGTATTCAATCTCTCGAGCGAAGAAAACGTCCCAACTGGCAAGGGCATAAGTTGTCTTCTGCGGTCGGTGCTGGCTAACATCATGGGATTTTCCCCGCGCAAGTAACCAAGCAAAGGGAACACCGGGCATATATCCAGACCTGCTCAAACAAAACGTGGCCAAGTATCGTCGATGACTCATCGCAAGGGCTTACATTTTTTTCGTTTGTACTACTTTGCGCTTTGTACGCAATTATCCAAAAAAGACGTGCCTAAAGCTTGAACTATCGGAGCTATTTCTATAATATTAACGGTATCATTTCGATATTTACAGGTTGTAATCTCGAAATACCGGTATTTCGATATTTTCCGATATTTATGGGAAATCTTGATTAAAAACGTTAGAAGATTAAAACTGAAGACAGAAGTTGTAGAAATAATAGTGTACAGCTAAGTAAAAACACAACATTCATTTAAAAAATCGCCGCCTTTTATTAAGATCTCCATTTATTATACATTTTGAAACATACTCTTCGCTGTTATTAAATATATAAAACATAACGTAAAATAAATACAAAACCAAAAATTTGATTTTTTAATGCAAATCAAATAAGTAATAAGGTGGTCGGCCCAGTAATCGCCAGGGTCATAGTGATCGTTATATTTATTCGTTAAATAAGTATTTTAAGATAAGAATCGGTTGTTCATGCAGATCTGTGATATATTGGCGTCCACTAGGTAATTATCAATTTCCAGAATACTACCACAACCGGTCCTAGAAAGGTACTCATTAGTTTCCATGATACGAAATAACAGGGGTACGATGGATGCACCAATGAAGGCCCCGGCCAGGTGCTGTCAGGGCACTTGCTAATTTTTACAATAAGTTTAATCGGGTCTTGACCAGGCAGACTAATGTGGGCCCAGTGTGGTTCAGTCACAATTTCCATCATAAAATAAATTACGGTTTCATCTGGTTCATCAGTAAAAAAAGCCTGGTCAAATATAGTCAGGGATCATCACAAAGATCAATATTCGTTATAATATTAATAAGCGACAAAAAATAATAGTAATTTATCAGTGTTTCATAACTGCCTCTCGCAAATATCTCACTCACTTAACAACTTCGCTTATCATTTTCGCTTATCAACTTCGCTTATCATTTTCAATGAATTTGAAAGAAAAGAAGAAAAAGTAGTGAAATGATACCGAAACGGAATCTAAATTCCTACTACCGACATTTACCGACTTAGTTGAGAAACGAACCAAACAAGGTTGATTCCCGACTTATCGGCGGATGGTCGGGTTGGGTTTCGATTCCGTTTCGGTATCATGATCGACTGTCGATGTTTCTACTTACCGACTAATGGTAAGGCTGCACTGCTTACTGACCGATGGTAAGGCTCACCTGCTTACCGACCGATGGTGGTAAGTCCCCCTTCGCCTCGAATGGAATTCAGTGAAATGGGGGGGGGGGGGTTAACACGGGACACACGTCCGACTCTTAGCGAGGCCGCGCAACGACTGACAAAGAGTCGAAGTGCTTTGTAGTAAAAGGGAGTTCCCCTCCCCTCCCGCGGGAAGAGGGGGTGGTGAGAGGAAGAGTGGGGGATCCGATTTCTCAGAAATTGTTTTAAACATTTGTGGGCAGTGAGTCATCGGGCGCTTGCCGTGGCTTGACAAAGCCACCCCCCCTTGCTGTGATACGATAGTTTTGTTTATCGACGTGTTGAAACCGGCGAATTGAGGTGTTGAATGATTATTTTCCGAGAATTTATCATCTGCCGGTGACATTTGATAGCGTCAAAATGGCGGCGGGATTTCGTCAGATTTCTACGAATTATATTTTTTAAACATTTTCCGGGGAGGGGGTGAGTCATCGGACGCGTGTCATTTTTCCGCGCTCGGACCCTCGTGCCCTCAATGCGGGGGGGGGGGGAGGGAAGTGGAAAGGAGTACATAATCTTGCGATTCAAGATCGGACGCACACATGAGAAAGAACTGCGTGCACACGAGTGAAACAATGGAGTTCATCGATAAAATTGGCAAAATTGCCGACTTTCTGCCGACGAAGAAGTTCAGAGAGTTGTCACCCGGGTCGGATTATATCATCACCAACACACGGGTGGTCAACACTGAATTTGGCAAAAAGCACGTCGTTGACATTCGCAACAAATTCAGCGTGTTTCTACCTGGAACGAACATCAAGGCGCTTGAGGCTGATTCGACAGCATTCGAGAGCATGTTGGCAGCAGCGCATAGAGCAGATCTATGCATGGTCTATTGCGGCGGCAAATGTCACAGCCTGAAATTCGCGAATTCAGCAACATTCCAGCTGATGTTGGCAGCAGCGTACAAAAGAAATGTCTGCATAGCCTACATCGGTGGAAAGTTTATCGCATACGTTAAGGGTCATGAAAATCGAGAATACTAAATGTGAAAACCTCATATACTAAATATGAAAAATTATCTAGTTATTGAAACGTTGGACGCGGACTCTGAAGATATGGATGCATAATGCATAATGAAGGCTACTAGTAAAGTATTTCAAAATCATCTTGTGTTGAAGATTGGAAAGCATGAGAAAGAGCGCCCAACGTCTCGCTGTTTGGAACTCGATCGTGTGTATACAAACTCGACGTTCGAGCGCGTGCCAGCACACACACACACACACACACACACACACGCACACACACACACACACGCGCGCGCGCACGCACATACGCACGTGCGCGGTTGTATAAAGATTTCCTTCTTAAATACATGTGAGCCCTTCAGCATCGGTACTTCATTTCGATTCATCAAGCAGTCTGGACCATGGACGATTGCGGTAAAATTATCGACAAGTTGAGCGATGCGAGGAACAATTTCTTTCGCGTGGATAAGCGGCAAAAGTTCTGTGAAGTGCACGTCAAACTTTTGGGGCAAACGTTGAAAAAACCGGGGCTCAACGTCGGTCAAAAACTGAAAATACAATCAAACATTGCAAAATTGTTGGCGTTGAGGGAAAAAATCGTGCGTGGAGCAAATGTAAGCAGCGCAGATGTATGCGGTGCTGGTGTGAGTGACGCTCGCGAAAAACTAAAGTGGGCCGATCTCGAGTCGGCATTCAAAAATTCTAATAAAGACGGGCTCGATTGTGAATTTCGAGCACAAAAATGTGCAAAGTTTCCTCGAAGATGCGATGCGCATGGTGGTTTCAAAACTGGACAAAATCGTGCGCGAGGAGGGTAACGTGAAGGTGAATGTGACCTTAGCGTGCAAATTTCACCTCATGAAGGTGAACGACATCATTGAGGAGGAAAAGACATTTTAAACGACAAACGCGGTCATTCTACCATCGAGCGATATTGCCGAGTGGTTCATCGAGTGCGTCCAAACAAAACTCTCCGCCAAAAGCGAGGACTTTCAGGAAAAAGAGTCGGGTTGGACGTTACGCGAAATCTCCCATCTACTTGTGAACATTAACAAGTACGAACCGCTGCAAGGAAGCTTATCCACATACACGCGTCTCCCGAGGGATATACAGATGAAAGGGGCCGTCATCAATATTCACAACAATGACCCCTATTGTTTTCTCTGGTCCGTCACAGTAGCACTCTCTCCATCACCGAAGATGAATCCCCAACCTACGAGTTCTTATCCTCATTATAGTGAGATGCCAACTACGAAGGCCTCGATTTCCCGATGAGGTTGTCAAAGATTGCAAAATTTGAGTAATCGAATGGCTTATCGATCCATGTGTATGGGATTGATGGTACAACAGAAGACGGCACTAGTAAAATTGTGCCGATATATCTGAGTAAGCAAAAGTCGGATAAACCAACGATTCATCTACTCATGATCAAAGCGGAAATCGACGAGGAGGAGGAGGACGAGGATGAGGAGGAGGAGGACGAGGAGGAGGATGCCGTTCCTAAGGTGTATCATCATTATGCGTGGTTTAAAAACATGTCACGACTCTTGAGCGCGCAGGGGTCGAGGTATGGGCATCACGTATGGATTTGCGACCGGTGTTTGTGTTACTTCAGCAGAGAAAAAATATTGCAACGTCATAAAAAGGACTGCAGTAATAATTGTCGTGTTACTTTTCGCGAAGGTACAAATACAAAATTAAAATTCAAAAATTTCCAGCACAAGGAGATAGTTCCATTTGTAATTTACGCAGATTTGAAATGTTTGCTCGAACCGGTCACAGCATCGCAGGCTAACACTGTAAATCATCAGAAGCATACCCCTCATAGCATTGCCTACTATAAGCATTGCAGTTTCAATGACGCTCTCTCGGAGTACAAGGCATTTCGTGGAAATAACTGTATCGAGTGGTTCATGCGTGAATTAGAAGGACTGGCCAGCTCATTGCACGACATTTTCCAGACCATAGTACCAATGAAACCTTTGAGTAGCGACGAAAGGCGAAGTTTCAAGTTGGCTGAAATTTGTCACATTTGTGAAAAACCATTTGCGCCGATAAACGTAAGAGTTCGAGATCATTGTCACTTTACGGGAAAATTCCGCGGCGCCGCTCATCAAGACTGTAATTTGAATTACAAAATTGCCCACGTAGTGCCGATAGTTTTTCACAACTTGTCCGGATATGACGCACACTTTTTGATAGTAGCATTGGCTCGAACCTTCGAAGGATCCATGAGTCTTTTGCCGATTAACAAGGAGAAATATATTTATTTTTCGAAGCGCGTCAAAGGTACACGCGTGCAGTATAGATTCATCGACTCTTTGAGGTTCATGCCGAGTAGCATCGAAAAATTAGCGTCTTACCTGAAAAATGATCAAAAATAGTAACACGCAAGCATTGCGCTAACGCCACGCAATTTGAATTGTTGACGCGAAAAGGCGTATTTCCCTATGACTATGTGGACTTTTGGATGCGACTCGATGAGACGCAATTGCCTGCGAAAGATACATTTTGCTCCCGATTGAGTAATGAAGATATTTCGGCGGACGATTACGCGCACGCGTGCAAAGTTTGGACTGTCTTTAATCTCAAAACGTTGGATGAATATTCCGACTTATATTTGAAAACCGACGTATTCCTTCTGACCGATATTTTTGAGAATTTTCGACGAAATTGCATCAACACGTACGGCCTCGATCCATTGCACTCTTTTACCGCACCCGGTCTATCGTTTGATGCGATGTTAAAATGTACCGGCGTAGAACTCGAACTCTTGCTCGACGTTGACATGTTAATGTTCATCGAGAAAGGTATTCGCGGTGGTGTAGCGCAGTGCTGCAATAGGTACGGGAAAGCGAATAATCGCTACATGCGTGATTACTTCAATCCAAACGAGCCCGAGTCATACTTTATGTATTACGATGTCAATAACATGGATGGTGCAGCTATGTGTGAGTCATTACCATTCGGCTCGTTCGCTTGGGTGGAAAATTTCGGGGAACATATCAAGAGTATTCCCGACGACGCCGAAACGGGCTACATTTTCGAAGTCGATTTGGAGTATCCTCGAGAGTTACACGTCACGCACAAAGATCTGCCTTTGTGCCCAGAACACTACGTCCCTCCTGGCAGCACTCAGCGGAAATTAACGACCACACTGCTTCGATAGGAAAAATACGTCATTCATTATAGAAATTTGAAGCAATGCTTGAAATTGGGATTGCGTCTCCTAAAAATTCACAGAGTCCTCAAATTCAAACAGCGCGCATGGCTGAAAAAAATACATCGATATAAATACGGAATTGCGAAAGCAATCGAACAATGACTTTGAGAAATTTTTTTACAAACTCATGAACAATGCAGTCTTTGGCAAAACAATGGAGAATGTCAGGAAACATCGGGAAGTGCGACTCGTGACAAAGTGGAAGGGGCGGTGGCGGGCCGAAGCGCAGATTTCCAAGCCAACGTTCCATAGCTGCACCATATTTGACAATGACATCGTCATAATCGAGCTCAAACAAGTATGCGTCCTATTCAACAAGCCTATATACACCGCAATTTCCATACTCGATATCTCCAAGCTCTGGATTTATAATTTTCATTATAATTTCATGCGCGAAAGATTCAACGATCGAGCAAAATTATTGTATACAGACACTGATAGTCTGATTTATCACATCAGCGTGCCCGACATGTATGAAACGTTGAAACGTCATATTGACAAATTTGACACGTCTGATTATTCACCTAATAATCCGTACAATATGCCTTTGCGCAATAAGAAAGTACTAGGTCTCATGAAAGATGAGAATAACGGTCGTATTATGACGGAATTTGTGGATTTGAGAGCGAAATTGTACTCGTTTAAAATTCTCGACTGTGACGATGCGAAGAAGAAAGCTAAGGGTGTACGGCGGTCAACCCTGAAATCCATCACATTCGACGACTTTAAAAATTGCTTGTTTGCGCATGAAAATCTTGTCAAGGCGCAACAATTGATCACGAGTAAAAAACACATTGTACATACGGCGACACAACAGAAAATTGCTCTCAGCTGGAGAGATGACAAAAGAGTGCTAATCCCAGATTCCACGGACACTCTTCCATGGGTTTATGCTTCT
>OZ023312.1:54483619-54581554 GCA_964007375.1 Ophion obscuratus
TCTGCGTATCGTGAATATTTCCGTTGTCCAATTGGGCGTATAACCCTTCTCAAATACATTCTTAAATTTGCTAATTCGCACATTATCGCCAATTTTGAACTTTTGTGATTTTTTTCCGATAATCGACGCTGGCGGAAAATACGATGGAGAATCTCTCTTTCATTTGTGCGATTGATATTTTTTGGTTTTTCTCGTATGGTTCGATGCACAGTGTTATTGTATTCGGTAACGAGAGAATCTAGAATATCCATCCATTTGTACATTCCGCGCAGACTGAATTGCATCCACATTTTATTTTTCAACGTTCTATTGAAACGCTCGCAGACTGATGCTTTCAAATTGCTATACTTTGAATACATGTTTACATTGTGTCTTTTCATAAGAGCTTCAAACTGTGAATTCTAAAATTCTTTTCCACGATCGACGTGCAAGTTCTTGGGTATGCGACCCTGACTGAATATAGATTTCATGGCAATCGTCGTATCTCTACCGCTCTTGCTTCTCAATGGTATGGCCGAGGCAAATTTGGAGAATACATCGATGACGGTCAGGAGGAACTTATATTGCGAGTTTTGCCTCGCGTACGATGACATATCTACGATATCGGCTTGCCACGTTTCATCCAGACCTCGAATGTCAACGTGTCGACGAGTATAATTTCTTTGTGCAGGCTTACGCAGCTCTCGCACGAGCGTCAGTTTTTTGTCATCATTAATGGCGCGCGCGGAGATCCACACACATCAACGTTCAACATGCGAATGGAAAAAACGATCGATTAATAAATAATTCCAGCCTCGCGCAATTCTTCGATAATCGATAAGATCTCATTGGAATGCGATGAGTTGCCTGCCGCTTGAGATGCGTGGAGTTATCGAAGATGATCTAAAAGCTCATTCGGATTGTCCCAGTAAGCATAGTCAAATTGCATATTTTTTCTGGCCTTCTTATACATCCCCCGACCCGTACGTGCTCGAATTATTTTCGAAATATAAATCTTGAATTTGTGACTGTTTTCACGTCGCACAACTCCGTCCGCTTTGTAATATTTTTTATGCGTATTCGTGCCAATGATGATATTCTCATAATTTTTCAAATCGTTCGGTTCGAGAAACCCGACATTTGGCACTTTTTTAAATAGGAGCTCCGTCAATCCCACAGTTGTCGCATAACTTTTCTCCCCCACACGAATATGCGGAGAATCAAAAAATATCGGAGAATCGCCAATCATTAATTTGGTGCTGGCGAGCATTCGCACACCGTATGTGGTATCCAGTCTTTTCTTTTTACCCATACGTAACAATACAAGATATTTTTTTATCAATTCATCGACTCGACTGGGTGAATCATCATCATCATCATCATCATCATCATCATCGTCATCGTCATCGTCATCGTTATCGTCATCGTCATCGTCATCGTCATCGTCATCGTCATCGTCATCGTCATCGTCATCGTCATCGTCATCGTCATCGTCATCGTCATCGTCATCGTCATCGTCATCGTCATCGTCATCGTTATCGTCATCGTCATTGTCATCGTCATCGTCATCGTCATCGTCATCATCATCATCATCAGAGGCGTCATCTTTGTGCTCATACGCCGCTGTGAAAGTTGAATCTTTCGGTGACTCATTCTTAATTTCACTCTCATTTTCTTTCGTTTCATTTTTTATTTCCTCCTCCTCCTTCAATGGTGACGTCTTGTGAGAAACGAGCTTTTCCAATGGTGTGACTATCGGCTGAAAGACATCCTGCATCGCCTGATCAGCATTATCTGTACCCATCTTTATCATTCGATGTTTTCGTCTAATTGCATCACTAGCCTTGACGATTTGCATATTTTTCTTGCAAAAGTTGTCGACGCTTCATGCTGTTGTCAGTTTCACAATACAAGCAATACTGTATGCATTGCAACAAAGAGCACGTTATTTATTGACTCGGAGGAAAGAATCAAACCCTCGTCTATACCTACCCTCATTGATACTACTATCCTTGTCAATTGTAAGGAATCCATACTTGCTGGAATTCCGACATTCGCAACATATATTTTTGAATTGTGCGTATGACATATCGGTATTGACATGGGCATCGTACACATGCTTAAGGTTCGAGTCGTCCTGCTTGAAGAGAACTATGAAATTCGTATTATCGCGTACGAGATGCTTAGGAATACGAGCGTATGTTTGAGAAAGATAGAAACAGTCCACATTCCCATGCCTTCCCATGGAGAAAAAGGCTCTCACGTTGTCCTGTTTCTCGCACGCCTTATCGTCAAAGATGAATATGGAGTTTGGTCGTGCGTCGCTCGGTGGCACCACTTGTTCATGCTCGTTAAATGGATGATATTTGAGACCCTTCACGGACTAGAGAAATTGTTCGAGTAACTGATATTTCGGCTGTTTCAGCGATTTTGAATAGAGATAAACGTTTTCAAATCTTAGACCATTCGGGTGTATTACGAGGGTGAGCAACGCGTTGGTTTTTCCGCAGTTTGACGGACCGCAGCGATTCACAGCGCAATACCGTGCGAATCGTATTTGACAGCAAATCACCATGATGCTTTTGTCCACCCTCTCCCAGAATTTGCGTAAATTCATCAAAGTTTATCACTAGCAACTTTCCATACGTCTTGGACTTCATCTCCGTCGCGACTGACATAATTTTGGTATAAAACGAGCTTTTATATCTGTTGCCGCTTCAGTCGAGCATCAACCTTCATCATGGTCAAACATCGAGGAAAGAAGTCCGGTAAAGGTCTCAATCGTATCATCAACAAACTTCCCGTTAGTAGAGGAGCTATGCCGATTCTGCTTCACTTTGGGGGGGGAGGGTCAAGTGGGGGAGGGTCAAGGGGGGGGGGGGGGGGGGTCAAGGGGAGAGGGTCAAGGGGGGGAGGGCCAAGTGGGGGAGGGTCAAGGGGGGAGGGTCAAGTGGGGGAGGGTCAAGGGGGGGTCAAGGGGGAGGGTTCAGGTGGCGGTGTCCAGGTGGCGGTGTCCAGGGGGGGTCAAGGGCCGGTGTCCTAGAGGGGGGGGGGTGTCCAGGGGGGTCGCTGAAAGCGGTGTCGGGGGGGGGGGGGTGTCGCTGGACGCGAGTGACGTCACAGAGTGGCCTCTGTGGAGGGGGGCCATGTGGTCCGTGGAGCGTCTGGCAGGGAAGCCGCCGTCGATAAGTGTTGTGTATGTGAAGGGCGGTGCCTTTCAAAGTCCAATATTTATGACCTGCAGCTGGTTCCAGCCGACAGACAGGTCCTGACAGGTTTCTCGGGGAAAAATCTGTAGGGATCAAAGGGACCGCGGATGGACCACTTGAGCGCAGCTCTTGTCGAGGCCTCCTTTCCGAAATATAACGTCAAGATGTTCGCATGTGCGAGTATGTACGCAGTGCATCCGGCCAAGCACCCCCTGGACTTGACCAAAAACGAGCTCGAACAGGTTCCAAAGGTCTTGCTCCTAAAATATTGGGGTAAATATATTGGCTTATTGTGGGATCGTTTGCCAGAACATCATCGGAATGACAGTGAAGTGATATCATATCTTCCATGCTTGGAGCACTATAATACACCACAGATGAAAGATCACATCGATGGCCCCCTACCTCAACGTCGGGAGTGTAAAAAATGTTGTGAAAATGCTCCACGTATTGGGTTCTTCGAACGTGTTTGAACCTGTTTTTCGGGAGCGTGAAAAATGTCTGGGGAAAATTCTCCACGGTTCTTCGAACGTATTCGAACCTATTTTTCACGATTGGAAAAGAGGAGAGAGGCTTGACAATTTGAGTGGGAGGCTTACGAGGCAGATTATATTTCTGTGGACCAAGCTTAGACTGCACTATTCCACTGCACCATCAACATCTAAAAGAACTTTGAAAGTGCGTGGAAAATGGATCTCTCGAGTATCAACAAAGTCGGCCGGATGACGGAATTCCTCCCAACGAAGAAGCTGTCAGAACTCCCCGTTGAGTCGGAACGACTAATCTCCAACATAAGGGCCGTACAAACCAAATTTGGAAACCGCTACATCGCAGACATCGCGGATGAGTTCTCTGTCTTCTTACCGACGCGGCTTGTGAAGGCCTTCGACCAAGATCCGACAATGTTCGAGAGTATGCTGCAAGTGGCACGCGACGGTCAACTCTGCATGCAGTATATTGGTGGAAAATACAACAGTGTCGAGTTCCGACGTCTCTAAACATGGTGGACGGAAAAAAATCGTAGGAACACCATCGTCAAACAGCTGTCCGCATCATCGAGAGTATGCCGCAACTGGTCAACTCAGTGGTTGGGAACTACAAGAGCGTTCCATCGTCTCCAAGCGTGGAGACAAAATTGGGCACCACCGTTCGCATGGTTTTTTTTCAAAGTGCTGACTATGTAAAAATGTATATGTTTAATCGAATTGTAAATAATGGATGTTTTCGTCGTAGAATAAAGAATACAAATGACATTTTCATCTAGATGTGTTTTGTTGATTAAAAAAAAATCCCCCTCTCGTGCTTTGTATATGCTCAACCAGCTTTTCACCGATTTTACATTCTCATGGGCGCAGTTTGTGTTGAAAGGATGATGGGGGGCATTTGGAGTTAGTGTTTTTGGGCAGCGATGGACAGTCCAGAGTCTCCAAGTCGATGACGTTTGTCGCGGGATCCATGAATCTTGATAGCCATGCGCATTTTTCGAATCCCTTCGCATAGATGTTGGGGGCTCCTTGCAAGATTTCTCGAATTGTCTTTCTAGCTGCCTCGTATGGTATGCCATTATGATCCCATCGAATTCCATGGAAATTGCGTTCCAGCCACTTGTTTGTCATTTTGTACTTGGCCGGTAAAGACTCCCATGCAAATGGTGCGTCGAAGGCGAGCGTCAGCGGTTCGGCATTCTTCTCCTGGACTTTGACGATGGGCATCCCCTTCAGGACCAATTCGTTGACGGGTCTCTTAAAGCCCTGCAGGTCGACGATAAGCTCCATGTTGACTGAAGTGGATGTCCATTGGCATGATTTTATACAATTTTTTTAACTCCGCCACTGATTAGATTATACTCTTCGTTAGACGGTGCAGAGACTTCCGAAGACATTCATAAGACGTTCGAAGACATTCAAGAGACGTTAGAAAACATTCATAAGGCGTTTGAAGACATGCGTGAGTGGTTCAAAGAGTTTCAAAAGACTTTCTACGACGTCATGAGAAGTTTGAAGGTGTTCGTGAGGCCTTCAAGAGACTTTCGAAAACTTTTAAAGACATTCATGAGAGGGTCGAAGACATTCAAGAGATCTTTGACAATATTCACAATACGTTTGAAGACATCGATGAGCAGTTCGACGACGTTTTAGAGACTTTCAAAGACATTCACGAGGGGTTCGAAGACGTTCAAGAGAATTGCGACGACATTCGTAATACGTTTGAAGACATTCATGAGGGGTTCGGAGACGCTTAAGAGAGACTTTCAACGACATTCGCGAGAGGTGCGAAGACGTTCAGAGATTTTCAAATGCATTCACGAGGGTTTCGAAGACGTTCAAGAGACTTACAGAGACATTTGCGAGAGGTGCGAAGACGTTCAGAGACTTTCGAAGACATGTAAGAGATCTTTGACAATTTTCATAATACGTTTGAAGACATCGATGAGAGGTTCGACGACGTTTTAGAGACATTCAACGACACTCGTGATACGTTTGAAGACATTCATGACAGGTTGCAAGACGCTTGAGAGACTTTCAAAGACATTCACGAGGCGTTCGAAGACGTTTAAGAGAATTTCAACGACATTCATAATACGGTTCAAGACATTCATGAGGGATTCGAAAACACTTGAGAGACTTTCAAAGACATTCACGAGGCGTTCGAAGACGTTAAAGAGAATTTCAACGACATTCATAATACGTTTGAAGACATTCATGAGGGGTTCGAAGACGTTTAAGAGAGACTGTCAAAGACATTCACGAGAGGTTCGGAGACGCTTGAGAGACTTTCGAAGACATTCACGAGGCGTTCGAAGACGTTAAAGAGAATTTCAACGACCTTCATAATACGTTTGAAGACATTCATGAGGGGTTCGCAGGCGCTTAAGAGAGACTTTCAAAGACATTCACGAGAGGTTCGGAGACGTTTAAAAGACTTTCGACGACACTCATAATACGTTTGAAGACGTTCAAGAGACTTTCGAATACGTTCAAGAGACTTTCAGAGACATTCGTGAGAGGTGCGGAGACGTTCAGAGGCTTTCGAAGACATTCAAGAGATCTTTGACAATATCCATAATACGTTTGAAGACATCGATGAGGGGTTCGACGACGATTTAGAGACTCAAAGACATTCACGAGGCGTTCGAAGACGTTCAAGAGAATTTCAACGACATTCATAATACGTTTGAAGACATTCATGAGGGGGTCGAAGACGCTTAAGAGAGACTGTCAAAGACATTCACGAGAAGTTCGGAGACGCTTGAGAGACTTTCGAAGACATTCACGAGGCGTTCGAAGACGTTAAAGAGAATTTCAGCGACATTCATAATACGTTTGAAGACATTCATGAGGGGTTCGAAGACGCTTAAGAGAGACTTTCAAAGACATTCACGAGAGGTTCGGAGACGTTTAAAAGACTTTCGACGACACTCATAATACGTTTGAAGACGTTGAAGAGACTATCCAATACGTTCAAGAGACTTTCAGAGACATTCGTGAGAGGTGCGGAGACGTTCAGAGGCTTTCGAAGACATTCAAGAGATCTTTGACAATATTCATAATACGTTTGAAGACATCGATGAGGGGTTCGACGACGTTTTAGAGACTCAAAGATATTCACGAAGGGTTTGAAGACATTCAAGAGACTTCCAACGACATTCGTGATACGTTTGAAGACATTCATGAGGGGTTCGAAGACCCTTAAGAGAGACTTTCAAAGACATTCACGAGGCGTTCGAAGACGTTCAAGAGACTTTCAGAGACATTCGTGAGAGGTGCGGAGACGTTCAGAGGCTTTCGAAGACATTCAAGAGATCTTTGACAATATTCATAATACGTTTGAAGACATCGATGATGGGTTCGACGACGTTTTAGAGACAAAGACATTCACCAAGAGTTTGAAGACGTTCAAGATACTTTCAACGACATTCATAATACGTTTGAAGACATTCATGAGGGGTTCGAAGACGCTTAAGAGAGACTTTCAAAGACATTCACGAGAGGTTCGGCGACGTTTAAAAGACTTTCGACGACACTCATAATACGTTTGAAGACGTTCAAGAGACTTTCGAATACGTTCAAGAGACTTTCAGAGACATTCGTGAGAGATGCGGAGACGTTCAGAGACTTTCGAAGACATTCAAGAGATCTTTGACAATATTCATAATACGTTTGAAGACATCGATGAGGAGTTCGACGACGTTTTAGAGACTCAAAGATATTCACGAAGGGTTTGAAGACTTTCAAGAGACTTTCAACGACATTCTTGATACGTTTGAAGACATTCACGAGGGGTTCAGAGACGTTTAAAAGACATTCAACGACACTCATAATACGTTTGAAGACGTTCAAGAGAATTTCAACGACATTTATAATATGTTTCAAGACATTCATGAGGGGTTCGAAGACGCTTAAGAGAGACTTTCAAAGACATTCACGAGAGGTTCGGAGACGTTTAAAAGACTTTCGACGACACTCATAATACGTTTGAAGACGTTCAAGAGACTTTCGAATACGTTCAAGAGACTTTCAGAGACATTCGTGAGAGATGCGGAGACGTTCAGAGACTTTCGAAGACATTCAAGAGATCTTTGACAATATTCATAATACGTTTGAAGACATCGATGAGGAGTTCGACGACGTTTTAGAGACTCAAAGATATTCACGAAGGGTTTGAAGACTTTCAAGAGACTTTCAACGACATTCTTGATACGTTTGAAGACATTCACGAGGGGTTCGGAGACGTTTAAAAGACATTCAACGACATTCATAATACGTTTGAAGACATTCACGATGCGTTCGAAGACGTTCAAGAAATTTTCAACAACATTCATAATACGTTTGAAGACATTCATGAGGGGTTCGAAGGCGCTTAAGAGAGACTTTCAAAGAAATTCACGAAGGGTTCGGAGACGTTTAAAAGACGTTCGACGACACTCATAATACGTTTGAAGACGTTCAAGAGACGTTCGAATACGTTCAAGAGACTTTCAGAGACATTCGTGACAGGTGTGGAGACGTTCAGAGACTTTCGAAGACATTCAAGAGATCTTTGACAATTTTCATAATACATTTGAAGACATCGATGAGGGGTTCGAAGACACTTGAGAGACTTTCAAAGACATTCACGATGCATTCGAAGACGTTCAAGAGACTTTCGACGACATTCGTGATACGTTGAAGACATTCATGAGGAGTTCGAAGAGGCTTAAGCGAGACGTTAAAAAATATTCACGAGGGGTTCGAAGACGTTCAAAAGACTTTCGACGACACTCATAATACGTTTGAAGACATTCATGAGGGGTTCGAGACGCTTGAGAGACTTTCAAAGACATTCACGAGAGGTGCGAAGACGTTCAGAGACCTTCGAAGACATTCAAGAGATCTTTGACAATATTCATAATACGTTTGAAGACATCGATGAGCAGTTCGACGCCGTTTTAGAGACTTTCAGAGACATTCACGAGGGGTTTGAAGACGTTCAGAGACTTTCGAAGACATTCAAGAGATCTTTGACAATATTCATAATACGTTTGAAGACATCGATGAGGGGTTCGAGGACGCTTGAGAGACTTTCAAAGGCATTCACGAGAGTTTCGAAGACGTTCAAGAGACTTTCGACGACATTCATGATACGTTTGAAGACATTCATGAGGGGATTCGAAAACGCTTAACAGAGACTTCCAAAGACATTCACGAGGGGTTCGAAGACGTTCAAGATCCTTTAGACAACATTTATAATACGATTGGAGACATTCATGAGGAGTTCGAAGACGTTTAAGAGAGACTTTCAAAGACAGTGACGAGGGGTTCGAAGACGTGAGGTGCGAAACGACACTTTCACAGACATTCACGAGGGGTTTGAAGACGTTCAAAATACTTTCGAATATGTTCTAAAGACTTTCCACGACATTCATAATACGTTTGAACACATTCATGAGGGGTTCGGAGACGCTTAAGAGACTTTCAAAGACATTCACGAGGCGTTTGAAGACGTTCAAGAAACGTTCGAATACATTCAAGAGACTTTCGACGACATTCATAATACGTTTGAAGACGCTTAAGAGACTTTAAAAGACATTCACGAGAGGTGCGAAGACATTCAGAGAGACTTTCGAAGACATTCAAGAGATCTTTGACCATATTCATAATACGTTTGAACACATCGATGAGGGGTTCAACGGCGTTTCAGAGACTTTCAAAGACATTCACGAGGGGCTCCAAAACGTTCACCAGACATTCGACGACGTTCATAATCGTTTTTTCAGACATTCATGAGGCGTTCGGAGACGCTGGAGAGACTTTCAAAGACATTCGCGAGAGGGTGAATCCCTTTTTGGCATGAATGTTTGGGCGAATTCCAAACAAACCGAAACAATGCCAGCAAAACTCAAACATCATCAAAGTCTTCGATGACGTTTGAGATAATACGACTTTCGACGACATCCATAAACTAAAGACTTTCATGACGTTTGAGTTTTGCTGGCACTGTTTGGGTTTGTTTGGGATTCGCCCAAATATTCATGCCAAAAAGGGATTCACCCTCCCGCGAATGTCTTTGAAAGTCTCTCCGGCGTCTTCGAACGCCTCATGAATGTCTGAAAAAACGATTATGAATGTCGTCGAATGTCTGTTGAACGTTTTGGAGCCCCTCGTGAATGTCTTTGAAAGTCTCTGAAACGCCGTTGAACCCCTCATCGATGTGTTCAAACGTATTATGAATATGGTCAAAGATCTCTTGAATGTCTTCGAAAGTCTCTCTGAATGTCTTCGCACCTCTCGTGAATGTCTTTGAAAGTCTCTTAAGCGTCTTCAAACGTATTATGAATGTCGTCAAAAGTCTCTTGAATGTATTCGAACGTTTCTTGAACGTCTTCAAACGCCTCGTGAATGTCTTTGAAAGTCTCTTAAGCGTCTCCGACCCCCTCATGAATGTGTTCAAACGTATTATGAATGTCGTGGAAAGTCTTTAGAACATATTCGAAAGTATTTTGAACGTCTTCAAACCCCTCGTGAATGTCTGTGAAAGTCTCGCTTCGCACCTCACGTCTTCGAACCCCTCGTCAATGTCTTTGAAAGTCTCTCTTAAGCGTCTTCGAACTCCTCATGAATGTCTCCAATCGTATTATAAATGTTGTCTAAAGGATCTTGAACGTCTTCGAACCCCTCGTGAATGTCTTTGGAAGTCTCTGTTAAGCGTTTTCGAATCCCCTCATGAATGTCTTCAAACGTATCATGAATATCGTCGAAAGTCTCTTGAACGTCTTCGAAACTCTCGTGAATGCCTTTGAAAGTCTCTCAACCGTCCTCGAACCCCTCATCGATGTCTTCAAACGTATTATGAATATTGTCAAAGATCTCTTGAATGCCTTCGAAAGTCTCTGAACGTCTTCAAACTCCTCGTGAATGTCTCTGAAAGTCTCTAAAACGGCGTCGAACTGCTCATCGATGTCTTCAAACGTATTATGCATATTGTCAAAGATCTCTTGAATGTCTTCGAAGGTCTCTGAACGTCTTCGCACCTCTCGTGAATGTCTTTGAAAGTCTCTCAAGCGTCTCGAACCCCTCATGAATGTCTTCAAACGTATTATGAGTGTCGTCGAAAGTCTTTTGAACGTCTTCGAACCCCTCGTGAATATTTTTTTAAGTCTCGCTTAAGCCTCCTCGAACTCCTTATGAATGTCTTCAACGTATCACGAATGTCGTCGAAAGTCTCTTGAACGTCTTCGAATGCATCGTGAATGTCTTTGAAAGTTTCTCAAGCGTCTTCGAACCCCTCATCGATGTCTTCAAATGTATTATGAAAATTGTCAAAGATCTCTTGAATGTCTTCGAAAGTCTCTGAACGTCTCCACACCTCTCACGAATGTCTCTGAAAGTCTCTTGAACGTATTCGAACGTCTCTTGAACGTCTTCAAACGTATTATGAGTGTCGTCGAACGTCTTTTAAACGTCTCCGAACCCTTCGTAAATTTCTTTGAAAGTCTCTCTTAAGCGCCTTCGAACCCCTCATGAATGTCTTCAAACGTATTATGAATGTTGTTGAAAATTTCTTGAACGTCTTCGTACGCATCGTGAATGTCTTTGACAGTCTCTCAAGCGTCTTCGAACCCCTCATGAATGTCTTGAAACATATTGTAAATTTCGTTGAAATTCTCTTGAACGTCTTCAAACGTATTATGAGTGTCGTTGAATGTCTTTTAAATGTCTCCGAACCCCTCGTGAATGTCTTTGAAAGTCTCTCTTAAGGGTCTTCGAACCCCTCATGAATGTCTTCAAACGTATCACGAATGTCGTTG
Organism: Ophion obscuratus; assembly: GCA_964007375.1. Lineage (NCBI taxonomy): Eukaryota > Metazoa > Arthropoda > Insecta > Hymenoptera > Ichneumonidae > Ophion > Ophion obscuratus. Next base: position 54,495,095 of record OZ023312.1, read on the forward strand.
AAAGTCTCTTGAACGTCTTCAAACCCTTCGTGAATATCTTTGAGTCTCTAAAACGTCGTCGAACTCCTCATCGATGGCTTCAAACGTATTATGAATATTGTCAAAGATCTCTTGAATGTCTTCGAAAGTCTCAGAACGTCTCCGCATCTCTCACGAATGTCTCTGAAAGTCTCTTGAACGTATTCGAAAGTCTCTTGAACGTCTTCAAACGTATTATGAGTGTCGTCGAAAGTCTTTTAAACGTCTCCGAACCTCTCGTGAATGTCTTTGAAAGTCTCTCTCAAGCGTCTTCGGACCCCTCATGAATGTCTTCAAACGTATTATGAATGTCGCTGAAATTCTCTTTAACGTCTTCGAACGCCTCGTGAATGTCTTCGAAAGTCTCTCAAGCGTCTCCGAACCTCTCGTGAATGTCTTTGACAGTCTCTCTTAAGCGTCTTCGACCCCCTCTTGAATATCTTCAAACGTATTATGAATGTCGTGGAAATTCTCTTGAACGTCTTCGAACGCCTCGTGAATGTCTTTGAGTCTCTAAATCGTCGTCGAACCCCTCATCGATGTCTTCAAACGTATTATGGATATTGTCAAAGATCTCTTGAATGTCTTCGAAAGCCTCTGAACGTCTCCGCACCTCTCACGAATGTCTCTGAAAGTCTCTTGAACGTATTCGAAAGTCTCTTGAACGTCTTCAAACGTATTATGAGTGTCGTCGAAAGTCTTTTAAACGTCTCCGAACCTCTCGTGAATGTCTTTGAAAGTCTCTCTCAAGCGTCTTCGGACCCCTCATGAATGTCTTCAAACGTATTATGAATGTCGCTGAAATTCTCTTTAACGTCTTCGAACGCCTCGTGAATGTCTTCGAAAGTCTCTCAAGCGTCTCCGAACCTCTCGTGAATGTCTTTGACAGTCTCTCTTAAGCGTCTTCGACCCCCTCTTGAATATCTTCAAACGTATTATGAATGTCGTGGAAATTCTCTTGAACGTCTTCGAACGCCTCGTGAATGTCTTTGAGTCTCTAAATCGTCGTCGAACCCCTCATCGATGTCTTCAAACGTATTATGGATATTGTCAAAGATCTCTTGAATGTCTTCGAAAGCCTCTGAACGTCTCCGCACCTCTCACGAATGTCTCTGAAAGTCTCTTGAACGTATTCGAAAGTCTCTTGAACGTCTTCAAACGTATTATGAGTGTCGTCGAAAGTCTTTTAAACGTCTCCGAACCTCTCGTGAATGTCTTTGAAAGTCTCTCTCAAGCGTCTTCGGACCCCTCATGAATGTCTTCAAACGTATTATGAATGTCGCTGAAATTCTCTTTAACGTCTTCGAACGCCTCGTGAATGTCTTCGAAAGTCTCTCAAGCGTCTCCGAACCTCTCGTGAATGTCTTTGACAGTCTCTCTTAAGCGTCTTCGACCCCCTCTTGAATGTCTTCAAACGTATTATGAATGTCGTTGAAATTCTCTTGAACGTCTTCGAACGCCTCGTGAATGTCTTTGAGTCTCTAAATCGTCGTCGAACCCCTCATCGATGTCTTCAAACGTATTATGGATATTGTCAAAGATCTCTTGAATGTCTTCGAAAGCCTCTGAACGTCTCCGCACCTCTCACGAATGTCTCTGAAAGTCTCTTGAACGTATTCGAAAGTCTCTTGAACGTCTTCAAACGTATTATGAGTGTCGTCGAAAGTCTTTTAAACGTCTCCGAACCTCTCGTGAATGTCTTTGACAGTCTCTCTTAAGCGTCTTCGAACCCCTCATGAATGTCTTCAAACGTATTATGAATGTCGTTGAAATTCTCTTTAACGTCTTCGAACGCCTCGTGAATGTCTTTGAAAGTCTCTCAAGCGTTTTCGAACCCCTCATGAATGTCTTGAAACGTATTATGAATGTCGTTGAAATTCTCTCAAACGTCTTCGAACGCCTCGTGAATGTCTTTGAAAGTCTCTCAAGCGTCTTGCAACCTCTCATGAATTTCTTCAAACGTATCACGAATGTCGTTGAATGTCTCTAAAACGTCGTCGAACCTCTCATCGATGTCTTCAAACGTATTATGAATATTGTCAAAGATCTCTTACATGTCTTCGAAAGTCTCTGAACGTCTTCGCACCTCTCGCAAATGTCTCTGAAAGTCTCTTGAACGTCTTCGAAACCCTCGTGAATGCCTTTGAAAATCTCTGAACGTCTTCGCACCTCTAGCGAATGTCTTTGAAAGTCTCTTGAACATCTTCAAACGTATTATGAGTGTCGTCGAAAGTCTTTCAAACGTCTTCAAACCCCTCGTGAATGTCTTTGAAAGTCTCTCTTAAGCGTCTCCGAACCCCTCATGAATGTCTTCAAACGTATTATGAATATCGTCGCAATTCTCTTGAACGTCTTCGACCCTCTCATGAATGTCTTTAAAAGTTTTCGAAAGTCTCTTGAAGGCCTCACGAACACCTTCAAACGTCTCATGACGTCGTAGAAAGTCTTTTGAAACTCTTTGAACCACTCACGCATGTCTTCAAACGCCTTATGAATGTTTTCTAACGTCTCTTGAATGTCTTCGAACGTCTTATGAATGTCTTCGAAAGTCTTTGCACCGTCTCACGAAGAGTATAATCCAATCAGTGGCGGAGTTAAAAAAATTGTATAAAATCATGCCAATGGACATCCACTTCAGTCAACATGGAGCTTATCGTCGACCTGCAGGGCTTTAAGAGACCCGTCAACGAATTGGTCGTGAAGGAGATGCCCATCGTCAAAGTCCAGGAGAAGAATGCTGAATCGCTGACGCTCGCCTTCGACGCACCATTTGCATGGGACTCTTTACCGGCCAAGTACAAAATGACAAACAAGTGGCTGGAACGCAATTTCCATGGAATTCGATGGGATCATAATGGCATACCATACGAGGCAGCTAGAAAGACAATTCGAGAAATCTTGCAAGGAGCCCCCAACATCTATGCGAAGGGATTCGAAAAATGCGCATGGCTATCAAGATTCACGGATCCCGCGACAAACGTCATCGACTTGGAGACTCTGGACTGTCCATCGCTGCCCAAAATCACTAACTCCAAATGCCTCCCATCATCCCTTCAACACAAACTGCGCCCATGAGAATGTAAAATCGGTGAAAAGCTGGTTGAGCGTATACGAAGCACGAGAGAGGGATTTTTTTTAATCAATAAAACACATCTAGATGAAAATGGCATTTGTATTCTTTATTTTACGACGAAAACATCCATCATTTACAATTCGATTAAACATATACATTTTTACATAGGCAGCACTTTGAAAAAAAAACCATGCGAACGGTGGTGCCCAATTTTGTCTCCACGCTTGGAGACGATGGAACGCTCTTGTAGTTCCCAACCACTGAGTTGACCAGTTGCAGCATACTCTCGATGATGCGGACAGCTGTTTGACGATGATGTTCCAACGATTTTTTTCCGTCCACCATGTTTAGAGACGTCGGAACTCGACACTGTTGTATTTTCCACCAATATACTGCATGCAGAGCTGACCGTCGCGTGCCACTTGCAGCATACTCTCGAACATTGTCGGATCTTGGTCGAAGGCCTTCACAAGCCGCGCCGATAAGAAGACAGAGAACTCATCCGCGATGTCTGCGATGTAGCGTTTTCCAAATTTGGTTTGTACGGCCCTTATGTCGGAGATTAGTCGTTCCGACTTACCGGGGAGTTCTGACAGCTTCTTCGTTGGGAGGAATTCCGCCATCCGGCCGACTTTGTTGATACTCGAGAGATCCATTTTCCACGCACTTTCAAAGTTCTTTTAGATGTTGATGGTGCAGTGGAATAGTGCAGTCTAAGCTTGGTCCACAGAAATATAATCTGCCTCGTAAGCCTCCCACTCAAATTGTCAAGCCTCTCTCCTCTTTTCAAATCGTGAAAAACAGGTTCGAACACGTTCGAAGAACCGTGGAGAATTTTCCCCAGACATTTTTCACGCTCCCGAAAAACAGGTTCAAACACGTTCGAAGAACCCAATACGTGGAGAATTTTCACAGCATTTTTTACACTCCCGACGTTGAGGTGGGGGGCCATCGATGTGATCTTTCATCTGTGGTGTATTATAGTGCTCCAAGCATGGAAGATATGATATCACTTCACTGTCATTCCGATGATGTTCTGGCAAACGATCCCACAATAAGCCAATATATTTACCCCAATATTTTAGGAGCAAGACCTTTGGAACCTGTTCGAGCTCGTTTTTGGTCAAGTCCAGGGGGTGCTTGGCCGGATGCACTGCGTACATACTCGCACATGCGAACATCTTGACGTTATATTTCGGAACGGAGGCCTCGACAAGAGCTGCGCTCAAGTGGTCCATCCGCGGTCCCTTTGATCCCTAAAGATTTTTCCCCGAGAAACCTGTCAGGACCTGTCTGTCGGCTGGAACCAGCTGCAGGTCATAAATATTGGACTTTGAAAGGCGCCGCCCTTCACATACACAACACTTATCGACGGCGGCTTCCCTGCCAGACGCTCCACGGACCACATGGCCCCCCTCCACAGAGGCCACTCTGTGACGTCACTCGCGTCCAGCGACCCCCCCCCCCCCGCCACCGCCATCAGTGACCCCCTGGACCCCCCCCTCTTGGACACCGGCCCTTGACCCCCCCTGGACACCGCCACCTGAACCCTCCCCCCTTGACCCCCCCTTGACCCTCCCCCACTTGACCCTCCCCCACTTGTCCCTCCCCCACTTGTCCCTCCCCCACTTGGCCCTCCCCCCTTGACCCTCCCCCCTTGACCCTCTCCCCCTTGACCCCCCCCCCTTGATCCTCCCCCCACTTGACCCTTCCCCACTTGACCCTCCCCCCCAAAGTGAAGCAGAATCGGCATAGCTCCTTTACTCCCGTTGAATTGCACTTGCCTGGATATCAGTATTGCGGACCCGGCACAAAGCTAGCTAAACGTCTTGCACGCGGCGATTCTGGAATAAATCCGTTGGATGCAGCGTGCAAGGAGCACGATATCGCGTATTCGAAAAATCGTGAAAACCTCGAAGCTAGACATTCTGCGGATAAAATATGGCAGGAGAGAGCTTGGCAACGAGTTCGCGCCAGCGACGCTAGTATCGGGGAGAAAACAAACGCGCTTGCCGTAGCAGGAATCATGAAAGCGAAGAGAAAATTCGGCATGGGGATTGAGAAGAAGAGAGGAGCAAAAATTGTTGGCTTGAAAACAATCATCGATGCAGCGAAAGAAGCCATGGTGGAGAGCGAAGATTCAAGTGCAGTCGCTGCGTCGGCCTTAAAAGGCGCCCGAGCAGCTGTCAAGAGGGTCACAAGTGCCACGCGCAAAGTGCGTACGCCTCGAGTGTTGCCTGTACCTCGTAAAATCGGTGGCTTCCTACCGTTTCTCGTACCCATCTTTGCCGGTCTCAGCGCTGCAGGGGCGCTAGCAGGTGGCGCGGTCAACATAGTTAAAGCAATCAAGGCTGCTCAAGCGGCGAAACGTGAGCTCGAAGAGAGCAAACGTCACAATCGAACGATTGAAGCAATAGCATTGGCCAAAGGCTTACATCTCAAGTCGTACAAACAGGGAATGGGTCTTTCTATCGCGGCAAAAAACGTAAAATAGAGCTACCTCACCGACCACTCACCGATGCAGATTTGCTAAAATACGCCAAAATGATGAAAATTCCCTATTTTCGTGGATGTTACATGCGAAATCAATTGCCCAAGGGTCGACCATGGCTACGCGAATGTGCCATTGTAAATCTCGATGAGGATATGGGGTCTGGCACACATTGGGTGGCGTACAAAAAAACCAACAATAGAGTCCATTATTTCGATATTTTCGGCAATCTTCAACCACCTGCCGAACTTTTGCAATACTTCGGTGTGAGTAGCGTGAATTATAATTACAAGAGGTTCCAGACATACGACACATTCGAGTGTGGTCATTTGTGTCTCAAGTTTCTCTGTCGACAATTACCGCGACGAGAGAGATTTTCTCTATATAAAAGTGGGTGATGGGGGAAAAATCGAGTCAGTTTGTTAAACGACATTATGGATAACAGTCTTACGTTGACCTTATCGGGATCATCGTCTGTGCTCGAGGCTCAATACTTTCCCCCCATTGGACTCGCCCCCCACAAGAATTATACCCTCGGACTCATCGAACTCCTAACCTACAATTCGATTCCAAATATAGACATTGGACACAACAAATTTTACGTTGGCAAGAACTTTTTTACCATACCTACTGGAAGTTACGAATTAGCCGATATTGCGACATACTTGGAAAAAGAGCTGGCAAAACAAAATATAACCATTCGCATTAGGCTCAACCACAATACGCTGCGCAGTGAAATCGAGTGCAATTATGAAATATATTTCACGCCGGAAGCTTCTATCGGACGTATGCTAGGATTTGCACCCCGTAGACTACGAGCTGGTGAAAAGCATAAATCGGATAATCTAGTGACCATTCACAAAGTGAACGCCTTGCGCGTCGAATGTAACCTCACAGCTGACGCGTATATTAACGAGCGAAGAGTACACACAATCCACGAGTTTTTCCTATCCGTACCACCAGGCTATGAAATCATCGAGATACCGTCGCACGTCATTTATCTACCAATCGCGAGCAAGACGATAGACAACATTGAACTCCGAATAGTGGATCAGGACGGTGATTTAGTAAACTGTCGCGGTGAAACCATAACCATACGATTACACATCAAATCGCAATATGTATAGTCTTTCACAGAATCTCGAGCACTTATAAAAACAATACTTCGTTCATGAGAGAGTCCAGTAGTCGCAGGGCACGCACACCGCTAACACCGCAGAACGTGCTGTTTTTGCGGAGTTTGGGTCTACGAATACGTGGAAAAATCGCATGAACAACTATATAATCTGCATTGCGTGCGTATGCTGTTTGAGATGGAGGCGGGAATAACTGATATCAAAACCCCCGTCATCTTCGATGATTCCATCGCGCACTATGAGATTCATGCTCATCAGCCGTATGCATCCACAACCTTCAATAACAGTGATGAAATACGTATTTCCATTCAGCATCAAGACATATGCATACTTCCCAGTCAAAGTTCGCTACCCGCATGTGAGCGAGTCACCAAAGCCGATGGCACAATCGCCGCCAATACACATTTCGCAAACAATGGCATTTGCTATTTGTTCGACGAGGTGAGATACGAGCTCAATGCCATGGAAATAGATTGAAGTAAAAATGTGGGCATAACGAGCTTGATAAAGGGATACGCATCCGTGAGTCAATCCAAGAACTATAAGCTCGAGAATGCTGGCTGGTACGATGTTCGCAGCGGGCACGCTGTCGCAGATGCCGATGGGAATTTTGACGTATGCATACCGCTAAGTATGATCCTCAGTTTCGCCGAAGATTATCAAAAAATCATTGTGAACGCGAAGCATGAATTGATTCTATTGAGATCGAAGACTAATGATAATACGATATGGAAAGCCACAGGTGAGGATGACATCAAATTCACGTTGAAAAAAGTGACACTCCCCGATAAGCGTAAAATCCAACTTCTTAAGTTTATCGGTAATGACACACCGATACACATAACTTTCCGCTCATGGGAATTGTACGAGTACCCAATGCTCCCCGCAACCTCACCCAACACCCAATGCTCCCCGCAACCTCAACACATGTGGGCCGTGAAGACATCTACGCAACTTGAGAAGCCACGATATGTCATTCTAGCGTTCCAGACCGATCGTAAAAATAAGAAAAGCGCAAATACGTGTAATTTCGATCATTGTGACATTACAGATGTCAAACTCTACCTCAATTCGCAAAGTTATCCCTATAGGAATTTGAATCTGGACATTGCTCAGAACCAATTTGTGCTCCTCTATCAAATGTATGCAAACTTTCAATATTCGGACTACAATAGAAAGCCCGAACCATGCTTGAAAAAATTGGATTTCATAAAGTATGCTCTGCTCATTGTCATTGATTGCTCGAAGCAGAACGGTTCTCTCAAGTCCGGCCCCGTTGACGTACGCATCGAATTCGAATCAAAGACCAATATTCCCGCCAATACTTCCGCATACTGTCTCATTCTCCATGATCGTATTGTCGAGTACAATCCGATAGGTGGCGAGGTAAGAAAGTTTATATAAAGTTGAGATCACGCGCCCCCCCTTTAGTCATCGTGGAGTTTATCGTTGATGCGCAAGGCTTCAAGCGACTGATCAACAAATTCGTCCCGAAGGAAATATCAATTGTCGAGGTGGCGACCGCTGACTGCAAGCCCGTGACGTTTCTCTTCGAACCACCGTATGCCTGGAATTCTCTGCCGGGATAGTACAAGAGTACGAATATGTGGTTCGAGCGCAATTACCATGGTTTGCGATGGGACGATGGCGACTTTCCACACGACACCATCCCCATGTTCATTCGATCAATCTTACAACACGCTCAAATCGTCTACATCAAGGGATTGGAGAAATCGCGGTGGTTGAAGAAATTCACCGACCTAGCAACGGAGATCATCGAACTGGAGACTCTGGATTGCCCATCGTTGGAGACGCTTGCGACAAAAGAGCTGAGAAACAACGGATTTCCCTACCATGCGACTCTCTACCCAAAATTCAAATGTGCCTATGGAAATGTGAAGTGTCTGGAGAGATGGTTGAAGGAGGATGAGAGGAAATAATTTTTTTTATTGTCGATTACATAATTTTTCTTTTTATTTACAAAACATTTTTTTGACGTGACAACGTCTTATAATTCGATGGAGCCGGCTGCACGCACGAAAAAACATGACTCATGCGGCGTTACCTCGCTCTGAGGCGTTCCATTTAAGGCTTGAAGTGCAAGCGAGAGCGCGGAACGAGCGACAAAGAGGCACAATCGGCCCCCGCGTTCGGCAGCGTTCGACATCTGTCTCTCTCCTACTAGAGTGATGGCCTCTGCACACTGCGAGCGACGAGCGACGAGCGATGAGCGATATCCAATGGCAACGTCACTCTCATAGAGCATTTCCGTCATACTCGAGCTCTCATTGGATATCGCTCATCGCTTGTCGCCCATCGCGCGCAGTGTGCAGAGGCCATGAGCGATGCGTCCGCGTGGACAGCTGCTATACAATAATACATTTACATGTTTTCGTCAAGTATGAAGTGCAGTGAAAAGTGAATGTGGTGTCAATTGTTTATAGCAACGATAATTGCGGCGATAAAGGTAATGATTCTTTCGATATTAAATATATGTTCAGTGATATATTGTCGAATATTCGTGCTTTCATCATTAAAATAAATAGCATCGGTCCGCTAGTGCAGCGATTGTAGGTTATGCTATAATTGACAAAACTATAACAATAAGTTAACAGAACTATTTCACGATGAGTAAAAAATCAATTGCTTTACTATTCGATCGAAATAATTATCGAGCGTAGCTATGATTTCAAAAAATTAAAACATAAATGTTAAATCTTCCACATATCATAACAACCCGTCTGAAATGACAGGTTGGACCAGCCAGCCGTCAAAGGGAACAATTTTCTCCTATATCAAACACATTGAGGCGGGCTTTTTAAAAGCTAGAGTTACAAAAATTTTAATGATGTTTCCAAATTTTTAATTTTAAATTGAAGATTTATGAACAATAATTTAATCACAGTTTATTCTTATAATAAATTATTCAAAATTATTACTTTTTTACAACAAATTACAATTAAATTTGCAAAAATAATTAAGTAACTAATTGAACAACAACTTTTATTCAGTTTACTTGCTGAAAGAAATAAAGTCAATACAAAATTTATTATTATAAAATAATAAAATCAAAAATTAAATTTTAACAGTCGAGTAGAAATTTAAACAATAAATTTTATTCAAGTATTTTGTAAATTTAAAATGATTTTCTGAACGGAGAATTTTATGAAAAAATAAAAGTTGTAAAACAATTGCTCAAAGCACATTCATACTTGTAAAAACTATGTACATTGTAAAAAAAATAAATAAAAATTGACATAATTGTATTTATGTGTACAAATAAATGTAACTTGATCAATTCAATTGTGATTTCCATTTACCTCCTTCTCTATATCCATACAAAATATCTATCAAACAAATAAAATTAAAATTTTCTTTTGAAAGATGAAACCATTCCATCAGTATTTTCTTATGACGTTGTCACGTTCAACTATCGTCAGTAAACCGACTTTACAGACAGCCGATTTTTTTTAGCACAATTTCAGATAGCACATTCTTCCATACTCCCGTCGATATATACTGAATAATATTACTATTTCTTGAAATAAATATCTTACAAAATCTTCGTGGAACTCGGCATCTTCTTTCAAACGTAAATCGAATGCTTCAAATTCTGCAGCTGTGAGGAGTTTGATGAATCCATATCGTTCGTTGAAAACATTGGGCGTTACATCATGGTCAATCTTGTCTTTCATCAAACGTTCCACTGTATGCCGTAGATCTTGTATTTCATACTTTAAAGCCTGAATTTCAATCATCGCTTTTTTCGTAGAAAGGTATGTTAATTTTGCGATATCATCTGAAAATGCAAATCAAATATTCAAATTACTAAATGCAAAAATTTGATCAAATCAAATAGAAAGTACTAGAAATCGTTGTAGTTGTATTGAGATCACATACTTTTGGAGAGGTCAGAGTCGTCTTTAACTATATTATTGCCTGACAGTTGACCCCCGTTCTTTGTGCCGTGGCTGTCAATATTTGTGACTGGTTTTGTGCGTCGAGTAAGTGAATTGGACGTTATGTTTGGTCGATCAACTTCTACATTCATTGCACGTTCGGCAATAATCAATTTATCTGTCGTTTCACCCAGTTCTATCGGGGTATTGACAGAATTGACGGTCTTCGAATGATTTATGCCAATTACACTTGATGACGATGATGTTCTTGGAGCTGATTGATTTATTTTGTTTTGCGATGAAGGTTGAGTCAATTTGAGTTGCTCAAGTTTTTTTGATCGTTGTGCCCCGAAGTTTTTATTTTTTTTTGTCTGAGGTTTAATTGCCTTATTTTTTTGTGCATATTTGTCTTTGTTTTTTTAGGCTTACGGGGGAAAATCTCTGAATCGCTGCTACTGTAATCGTCATCATGTGCTGAAAAGTTTGATAATGCAATGAAAAGAAGTAAAAATAGTATGTTGTGTAGGACGAAGGCAAAGCGGGGGTTACATAAAATATTTTATCATGTACACATCATGGGCAGCGTGAATTGGGCTTTTAATACCGAGCGCAATATTTTTAGTGCGAGTAGTTGACGATGCATTGACTGAAAACATCGCACTCGGCGTTCAAAGCTGCACTTTACCTCCGTAGTACACAATGTTCTATTATGGAACTGTTTATAATAGACTAATAGCATAGATCGTTACTTACAGTTTTGATTATCTTCTTTTGAAGTCTCTAGCTCTGCATCGGACAACGATTTGGCTTCCTCCAGCAATTTTAAAACATCCTTCTTTGAAGTGACATTTTGATAATATTGCACAGTTTGTGCAGCTTTCGATTCATCGTCGTTTTTAGTGTCTGTTGTGAAGGCGAATTTTTTTCTCTCCAATTGTTCAACTCTCTGTTCTGCTTCAGCATGACTCTCTATAATATAAAAAATGTGATGACATAAAAATAGTAAACTTATACACAGAATCATTGAAAATAAATAATAATAACGTCTCATACTTGCACATCCAACAAAATTGCCCTGAAATTGTGGCCAAGATAACGGAGCAGGAGACTTCTTTTCAATTATCGCTCTAATTAATTGTTTATCTTCTTCTTGATAAGGACCGTCCATATAACGGGCCACCATGCATCCCAGATTTTTGTCAAAGTCAATCCATGCACTCAGAACGAATTCGACAGAGCGAATACCACTATCAGTTACGGCATGAATAAAGTGGATAATTTGATAAGGATATGCCTCCGCCACTGAAAAAGTTGCCCAAATATTATAACGTTCATATAATAGACTGGAATTTATAAAAATGTATTTTCGTTGTCTGTTATGGTCTAAACCCGTCAGTGTAGCTCGAAAGTTCGACTATATAAGACGTATATTCCGCCGTTCATAATATTATAAGCGCAGTTTTTATTCATTTTACATTCAAAAATGGATCGAAAAAAAGGTTCGCGACAAACAAGAAGCAGTGATAATTTACGGAAATCTCGACCAAAAAAAAGGAAGGGTGTTTTTAAGTCCAATCTGGCCGAAACGGAAACTGAAAGTTTCAGCACGTCTGCGAAGAAACTGAAAAATAATATTGATATGACTGTAAGGAAACTTGACTCGAAAGATGCGTCGGTGGCTTCAATCAAAATAACAACGAAAGCTTCAACCAACTTATTTGGAAAATCAGCCCAAAAATCGGCTCGAGTGGAGCAGTCGTTGTAAATTTAGCAGCTTATATTGCCGTTGGACTATTCAACGAAGGTTCAAAATCATTATTATTTTATTTGAACTCAATCGGAGTGAGCTGTGGACACAACGCGCACGAATACGCTGATAAAATGGACAAAGCACGGATTGCACTGGCAGAGGGACGTGCGGCCGAGAGCACTCGTGAAGGAAGAATGTTACGAAGGCAACACCAAATTTCCGTTTTGCAAGCGGCATCGTCGGCGGAAGAACTTCTGTATGGACCCGGAATAGATGACTCTATGTAAGTTTGCAAAAAAAAATGTTTTCTTCGTGTAAACTGAAATTGAAACTTTAAACGCGTTTTTCTCAAAATGGCATTTCTGAAGTCGGTGACCAAGATTACTCGAACACTAATGAACCGATTTGCTTGAAATTTTGCAGGCTTATTTAATACACACAAATATAGTCTTTAATCTTTGATTTTTTGACGTGATAACGTCTTATAATTCGATGGAGCCGGCTGCACGCACGAAAAAGCATGACTCATCGCCGTTACCTCGCTCTGAGGCGTTCCATTTAAGGCTTGAAGTGTAAGCGAGAGCGCGGAACGAGCGACAAAGAGGTACAATCGGCCTCCGCGTTCGGCAGCGTTCGACATTTGTCTCTCTCCTCCTTGAGTGATGGCCTCTGTACACTGCGAGCGACGAGCGACGAGCGATCAGCGATATCCAATGGCAACGTCACTCTCATAGAGCATTTCCGTCATACTCGAGCTCTCATTGGATATCGCTCATCGCTTGTCGCCCATCGCGCGCAGTGTGCAGAAGCCATGAGCGATGCGTCCGCGTGGACAGCTGCTATACAATAATACATGTACATGTTTTCGTCAAGTATGAAGTGCAGTGAAAAGTGAATGTGGTGTGAATTGTTTATAGCAACGATAATTGCGGCGATAAAGGTAATGATTCTTTCGATATTAAATATATGTTCAGTGATATATTGTCGAATATTCGTGCTTTCATCATTAAAATAAATAGCATCGGTCCGCTAGTGCAGCGATTGTAGGTTATGCTATAATTGACAAAACTATAACAATAAGTTAACAGAACTATTTCACGATGAGTAAAAATCAATTGCTTTACTATTCGATCGAAATAATTATCGAGCGTAGCTATGATTTCAAAAAATTAAAACATAAATGTTAAATCTTCCACATATCATAACAACGTGTCTGAAATGACAGGTTGGACCAGCCAGCCGTCAAAGGGAACAATTTTCTCCTACATCAAACACATTGCGGCGGGCTTTTTAAAAGCTAGAGTTACAAAAATTTTAATGATGTTTCCAATTTTTAAATTTTAAATTTAAGATTTATGAACAATAATTTAATCACAGTTTATTCTTATAATAAGCTATTCAAAATTATTACTTTTTTACAACAAATTACAATTAAATTTGCAACAATAATTAAGTAACTAATTGAACAACAACTTTTATTCAGTTCACTTGCTGAAAGAAATAATGTCAATACAAAATTTATTGTTATAAAATAATAAAATCAAAAATTAAATGTTAACAGTCGAGTAGAAATTTAAACAATAAATTTTATTCAAGTATTTTGTAAATTTAAAATGATTTTCTGAACGAAGAATTTTATGAAAAAATAAAAGTTGTAAAACAATTGCTCAAACACATTCATACTTGTAAAAAATATGTACATTGTAAAAAAAATAAATAAAAATTGACATAATTGTATTTATGCGTACAAATAAATGTAACTTGATCAATTCAATTGTGATTGCCATTTACCTCCTTCTCTATATCCATACAAAATATCTATCAAACAAACAAAATTAAAATTTTCTTTTGAAAAATGAAACCTTTCCATCAGTATTTTCTTATGACGTTGTCACTTTCAACTATCGTCAGTAAACCGACTTTTTTTCTAAAAAATGGCCGTTTTATAGCCAAAAAACGGCCGTTTTTTTCGTTACAATCAAACCATTAACTTTGACTGTCCGCCATTTTGTGAAAAATGAGTATTTTTAAAAATCCTTCGATTAAAGACTAATTTATACTTATATTTGACTAAATCCATCCGCATTTTTTTTTCAGATGATCCACTTCGTCGCAATGTTGGTCACCGCAAACCGTGTATATAAAAACATTATTTCATTGACGGCCATTTGCCACTAAACAATGTAATATTTTTCAATAAAAAAATTACTGAAAGTTCTTTAAGATGTGTTTTTTAAGATGGTATATTGATCGATTAAAAAAGTTTTATAGTTTTCTTTTAAAAAATTCATGAAAAAGGCCTTTTTTTGCGCTACAAGTGGGGGTAACGCCTTAATTATTGTATCTTTGTACTATTAAATAAATTAAGAGTAGCGTTGGAAGTTACTTTTGTCGTGGTACTTACTTTTGTCGTTGGTACTTACTTTTGTCGTGGACGTAGCCGTTGTTAAAAACAATTATCAGAGAGATCGAAAGTCAATTTTGCACCGGCGAACACAACACAGTAATCACGAACGTCGCCACAAGCGTGGCGAGAACTTGTCGGTGACGCCGCAAACAGCGCAGCGTCTGACCCGCGTTTTCGCGGGAGCCGACCAGCTTTTGGCGGGCAATGCTATTCAAGCAGGCGATGGAATTTTTTTAATTAATGGATTACAGGAGTTTCCTAATAATGGAATGTATAATTTCTGAACTTTTTAGGAGTTATTATACGACTGAAAAAATGACAGAAAAATTACAAGACCGAAAAAATGTTAAAAGGGGCAACAAAATAGTACCGTAGGTAATGTAGATATCGCAATGTACCAATGTAGGTATCGTAGATGATGTATGTATCCTTATTGGCGACAATCGAGTGATTTCGCAATTACTAGTTCCATGACCTCTAAAAAGTCTTGTACTACTGGCGTACAACAACCGCACTTCGCCATTTTATCACGATTCCTGAAAAGTCTTATATTATTTTTTTTTGTGAAAAAATAATCATGCAACGCAATAAGAGAAAAATTGAACGTGACCGTAAACGTAAAATGAGATCATTTTTAAAAGAAGTGAGTGCTGATATAAAGGAGGTACTCCAAGAGAAAAAGGAAACGATACCTAAAACCGACACATTATTGTAAGTAATATTCTCCTTTATAGAAAAAAATGCACACCCTATCAATAGAAATTAATGAACCTAATGAATTATATTAGAACTCGTCGAGAATCTGCCAACAACGACAGTGAACAAAATTTGGAAGTCCATTCGAATGAGGAATTTCAAGAAGGACAACGACGCAGAGACATAAATGTTGATGATGCCTCACAATCATCGACTGTATCAAAACCACCAGTAACACAACGACTTCGTCAATGGGCCGTTGAATCAAACATAAGCCAGAAAAATTTGAGTAATTTATTGGTCATACTCAAAGACGAGTTACTGCCTGACCTGCCTACTACAGCTAAGACGTTTTTGGAGACAGCACAAGCATCTTATGATATTGAAGAGATGGAAGATGCTTTGAACTCTGAACCTGGACAATTCGTATATTTTGGTGTAGCACAGGGACTAGAAAAATGTTTAGCTGATTTTGACGAAGGTGACGTCTTGCTACTCATTAACATAGATGGCCTTCCGATATCCAAATCGGGATTAAAAACGTTCTGGCGAATTTTATGTAAAGTTTTTTATGAGCCAGACATATATAAACCTTTCGCAGTTGCCATTTATTACGGCTCGAGTAAACCGAAGAATATAGATGAGTACTTTGCACGGTTTATCGAAGAAATTAATCAGTTGCAACAGGAAGGCTTCATAAAAGATGGGAAGACATTTAATGTCTGCGTGAAAGCTGTCGTCGCAGACATCCCAGCTCGATTTTTGTGCAAGGGAACCAAAGGGCACGGAGGCTACAGCGCATGTGAGAGGTGTACAGTATACGGAACGGAAATCAAAAAGAGCACGCAAAAATGTACTTCAAGAGAACGAAAAACAGTACACTCAACTAAAATTGTATATCCTGGAATAGGCTACACAAAAAGAACTAACGCATCGTTTAGAGACAGATTAGATCCTGAGCATCACACTGGTCTTTCACCGTTAGAGGATATATTACCAGAATTAGACATTATTAAACTATTCCCATTAGATTTTATACATTTGGTTTGTGGTGGCGGAACAAAAAGACTCCTTGAACTCATAACATCTGGCCCATTGAAAGTAAGGTTAGGAGCCAGAAGCAGGCGAGAACTCTCGCGCCGGATGATTTGTTTAAAAGCCCAGACTCCAAAAGAGTTTCAGAGGAAACCACAGTCAATTAATTACCTTGCGAGATGGAAAGCCACCGAATTCAGGTTTTTCCTATTATACTGCGGTCCAATCGTTTGACGAAAGTTATTGCCTCCTAAATTAAATAAGCATTTTTTATTATTGCATACCAGCTTCAGGATTTTGTGTAGCGAACAGCTCGTTATAATGTACAAAGATAAAGCTAGAAAGTATTTGGAAACCTTTGTGTTGACGTTACCGCTCTTGTATGGAGAAGAAGCACAAGTTATCAATATGCACAACCTCCAACATATTGTCGATGATGTGGAAAATCTTGGTTGCGACTTGAGCAAAGTCAACTGCTTCCCTTTTGAAAGTTTTCTGGGGAGTATGAAAAATGCAATAAGAACACTCAATCATCCATTAGAGCAATATTGTCGCCGACAGCATGAAAGAAATCTCATTCCATTTAATCCAACAGAGATCCCTATTCAATTTAAAATCATTAGCCGTACTCTCAAAGAAGGGACAATATTTGTAAAATCAATGATATTTCATTGCTCTTTTTTCATCACAACATGTACGCCGAACAATGTTGTACTTCTGAGCGATGGTTGTATAATGGAGATGAAAAAAATTTACGGTGAAAATGAATCCCAAGAATATATCTACATAGAGGGGAAAATTTCGAAAAAAAGTTGACATGTACAATTATCCACGTGAATCATCCAGTATTGGAGCATGGAGAATCCCGGAACAAACTTTAAACGATGCAGTTTACACATTGACCAGCATCAAGAAAAAATTGGTAACATTGCGATTGTCCCTAGAACCAAACGGAAAACTCAATACTTATGCCCTGATATTGCTTCATGTATAAGTGATTACTTAAATAAAAATGTATATATTTTTCAGTTGTAACGTTTTCTAGTAGTGTAATGATACCGAAACGGAATCAAAATTCCTACTACCGATATTTACCGACTTAGTTGAGAAACGAACCAAAAAATGGTTCATTACTGAGTTATCGGCGGCTGATCGGGTGGGGTTTCGATTCTGTTTCGGTATCATGATCGACTGTCGATGTTTCTACTTACCGGCCAATGGTAGGGCTCCACTGCTTACCGACCGATGATAGGGCTCACCTGCTTACCAACGGATGGCGGTAAGTCCCCCTTCGCCTCGAATTGAATTCGAGGGAATAGGGGGGGGGGGGTAAACACAGGGGGGACACGTCCGACTCCTAGCGAGACCGCGCAACGACTGACAAAGAGTCGAAGTGCTTTGTAGTAAAAGGGAGTTCCCCTCCCTTCCCGTGAGAAGAGGTGGCGGGGGGGGGGGGGTGGAGGGTCCGATTTCTCAGAAATTGTTTTAAAAATTTGTGGGCGGCGAGTTATCGAGCGCTTGCCGTGACTTGACAAAGCCCCCCCCCCCCCCCTCTTGCTGAGATGCGATAGTTTTGTTTATCGACATGTTGAAACCGGCGAATTGAGGTGTTTCAGTATTTTCCGAGAATTCATCATCGGCCGACATTTGATAGCGTCGATATGTCCGTGGGATTTCGTCAGATTTCTACGAATTATATTTTTTAAACATTTTGTGGGGAGGGGGCGAGTCATCGGATGCGTGCCATTTTTCCGCGCTCGGACCCTCGTGCCCTCAATTTAGCCCGATAACAGGAGGAAATAAACAGATGAAAAGACCGCTGTTTATACTCGAGTGATGCGATGTTCCATTTGCACGCACGCGCCAACACACACACACACACACACACACACACACACACACACACACACACACACACACACACACACACACACACACACACACACACACACACATACACACACACACAAACACATACACACACGCACGCACGCACGCACACACACACACACACACAACCTTGCGGATGCTGCGCTTGACAAAGCCCCCCCCCCCCTCAATCGAATGCGATATCGATAAACGCGTCGAAACTCGGTCGCCATTATGACGGGGGCTATAAGTGGGGGGGGGGGGGGGTCTAGAAAAATATTCGTCAGTATAGCGTTTCCCCGTCAACATGAGTCATTTCAGAGATTCAAAAAATCCTGTTTCGCAAAATTTGAAGAAGTTTGCTGAAGATCAATTTCGAAAAGGCCCTCCCCCCTCCGATTCAAAAGTTCCAAAGATCAAAGGGAGTGAAGCATACCATGATAATGTTCGTCCCGGGCGATACGGAGCAGTAGGTCATTCACGGAAAAAATTTGCTCTTCTTGAGAAGAGGCCACGAAAGGCTGCGGAATCATGCGGCGCAACGAAAAAAATGCGGGCAAGAGACGGGAAATAAAAGTGCGCATCGAACGATTGTTGCACGACATTCAACAATTGAATGGGGAAATAGACTCGTGCGCGCAGATTCATTCGCTGAGGACGATATTTGAATAAAAAAATTTGGAGACACGGCGCGAAAAATCTCTTCACCGACAAACGTCATTGGTCGAGGATTCAGAGTGGAGGGGGAGTGGTGGAGGAGGCAAGTATATAATCTCGTGAAGACAGCTTCGAACAATCAGACGGCAAGTGAAACATGGACGCGATCAATAAGATTGGTAAATACGTAGATTTTCTTCCGGCGAAGAAATTGAACGAGTTGATCCCCGAGTCGGAGTGTCCCATCACCAATATACGGGAAGTGAACACGAGATATGGCAAAAAGTTCGTGATTGACATTCGCAATGAGTTTACCGTATTTCTACCGGGGAGGATCAGCAAGGTACTTGAAACGAATCCGGCGACGTTCCAGACGATGTTGGCGTCAGCGTACAACGGAGATCTATGCATGGTCTACATCGGTGGAAAGTTCAATAGCATGGAATTCAAAAACCTAGCAAACGAACCTCGCGAATGCAGTGTGCGGTGAGGAGGAAGGCGACTAATGTCGATTGACTGCTCAAGTGAATTGCAAGTGAAAAAATTCTGTTTTTTTGTTTTCCAGGTGAAGAAACCCCGAGTCGCTTGAGGTCTCGGAAAAAAATACATTACAAGGGCTCGATGTTGGCGGAGGTGCTCAGCCTGCAATCCTCAGGCTAACATCGCGGCAGCGAATCCATGGCAAAAAGATTGTGTTTCGGATCACCAAGGCGCTCCAGGTTGACATCAGCGCTTAGATGAGATCTGGTGCGGAGGAATCCATGAACCTCGCCATCACAGTATTAAGAACATATTCTGTGTATATGTGTGTGTGTATGTGTGCGTGAATGGGAGAACATTTTGTAAAAAAAAATCGGTTGTCTGTAAAGTCGGTTTACTGACGATAGTTGAACGTGACAACGTTATGAGAAAATACTGATGGAATGGTTTCATCTTTCAAAAGAAAATTTTAATTTTATTTGTTTGATAGATATTTTGTATGGATATAGAGAAGGAGGTAAATGGAAATCACAATTGAATTGATCAAGTTACATTTATTTGTACACATAAATACAATTATGTCAATTTTTATTTATTTTTTTTACAATGTACATAGTTTTTACAAGTATGAATGTGCTTTGAGCAATTGTTTTACAACTTTTATTTTTTCATAAAATTCTCCGTTCAGAAAATCATTTTAAATTTACAAAATACTTGAATAAAATTTATTGTTTAAATTTCTACTCGACTGTTAAAATTTAATTTTTGGTTTTATTATTTTATAATAATAAATTTTGTATTGACTTTATTTCTTTCAGCAAGTAAACTGAATAAAAGTTGTTGTTCAATTAGTTACTTAATTATTTTTGCAAATTTAATTGTAATTTGTTGTAAAAAAGTAATAATTTTGAATAATTTATTATAAGAATAAACTGTGATTAAATTATTGTTCATAAATCTTCAATTTAAAATTAAAAATTTGGAAACATCATTAAAATTTTTGTAACTCTAGCTTTTAAAAAGCCCGCCTCAATGTGTTTGATATAGGAGAAAATTGTTCCCTTTGACGGCTGGCTGGTCCAACCTGTCATTTCAGACACGTTGTTATGATATGTGGAAGATTTAACATTTATGTTTTAATTTTTTGAAATCATAGCTACGCTCGATAATTATTTCGATCGAATAGTAAAGCAATTGATTTTTTACTCATCGTGAAATAGTTCTGTTAACTTATTGTTATAGTTTTGTCAATTATAGCATAACCTACAATCGCTGCACTAGCGGACCGATGCTATTTATTTTAATGATGAAAGCACGAATATTCGACAATATATCACTGAACATATATTTAATATCGAAAGAATCATTACCTTTATCGCCGCAATTATCGTTGCTATAAACAATTGACACCACATTCACTTTTCACTGCACTTCATACTTGACGAAAACATGTAAATGTATTATTGTATAGCAGCTGTCCACGCGGACGCATCGCTCATGGCCTCTGCACACTGCGCGCGATGGGCGACAAGCGATGAGCGATATCCAATGAGAGCTCGAGTATGACGGAAATGCTCTATGAGAGTGACGTTGCCATTGGATATCGCTCATCGCTCGTCGCTCGTCGCTCGCAGTGTGCAGAGGCCATCACTCTAGTAGGAGAGAGACAGATGTCGAACGCTGCCGAACGCGGGGGCCGATTGTGCCTCTTTGTCGCTCGTTCCGCGCTCTCGCTTGCACTTCAAGCCTTAAATGGAACGCCTCAGAGCGAGGTAACGCCGCATGAGTCATGTATTTTCGTGCGTGCAGCCGGCTCCATCGAATTATAAGACGTTGTCACGTCAAAAAGAGCTATGTCAAAATGTGACAGAAGAACGTGCTATCTTAGATTGTATACAAGAACGTGTTATCTCGATTAGTGAACATAATAAAACATAACATGTTCATTGATCGCGATAGCATGTTTTTCTTTCACTTTTCGAGATAGCATTTGACACAATTTGAGATAACACATTCTTGTAGCACAAATTGTGGTGACACGTTCTTCCATACTCCCGTTGATATTGTAGATTCAACATTCACGATTTGTTTTTATAGAAAGCAGCTCTTGACTGTGTGAGCAAATCTACGATGAAGAAGACAATCAACTCGATATTAAAAAAATTCTTTGATAGAGATTTGGCCATGAAATGCACTGCAGTCAGAGAATCCAAACAAAAAGGCACAAAAACTGTACTGAAAGGGTCTCAGTTCTACGCCGACATTTTTGGTATGTGTTTGATTTTCTTGATTCATTCCAGATTTCCAGATTTTATTATAATAGTTGTAGTTATTGCTCTCTCATGTTATTAATTTCAGCGTTCGTAAGAGGCGTGCACCACAACACTGAGACTGTAACTGAAACGTTATATTACAGCGTTCTCTCAAGGTGTTTGAGCGATGCTAAAGATTGGGATGGAAAGCGCAGCGCCCGCAGGCCGCCGACAGACGACTAAGCGCAAATCGTCAAGTTCCAAAGATAACATATTGTTCGAATTTCCATCAATTTAGCGTATTCTCAAATATTAATTTTAAAGTGTTTACAAATTCCTGTTGCTATGCCCGATTATAGTCTCGGCTTTTCGCGACGGATTATGACGTACGTACGCAAAAACGAGCGCGATTTCGTACTCCCGAATTACCCTTCGGCCCTCGCGATCCTCGCACCCGGTAATACGCGCGTTCTTACCGAAAATTCAGTAATCCTCCGAGCGTCGAATAGCAAAGATAATCTCGCGCTACTCGATCTCGTTTTTCGTCCTCTATACGAAATTTCCACGCGTAGACACTTAATAAACATTTTAGTAAAATGTAACGAATATTCCAGTGTTTCTTCGCTGTCGACGCGACCCAAGTTTCCCTTATCCTCCAGAATTATTCCTGTGTTTGAATCGGCGTCAAAAATAATATTAAATATACGATCCCACGTTTATCGAAGGATGTGTGCGATCATATTTAAGGTCCTTCGAGCCGGATAATTAACAATTAAACAAGTAAAATTTTGCGAGTGTTAAGTGAAATCTTCCATTTTCAAGTTCAGTGAAGACTATCACAGTTCGCGCCTCAAGGCCACTTTATTTTCATTACGCAAAGAGGCCTGTGTCTTTCGACTTATATTAATACAGCGTATCGAACGCTGCTGGAATATTTTCGTTAGAAAGTATACAACGTAAGAACTTTTCGGGTTCTCTTGTTCACGTTCTCGCTAGAGAAATTATTTCGCGCGCTTCCACGCGAAATTGGAGATAGAGCTGTACTCGCGTACAAAAAGCTCCTTCGACACGCTCGGTCAACCCGAATGTCAATAATCGCTCCCTCTCTGTCACTCACATCGTGACAGAGGACTCATCTCATACTCGCTTCTTTCAAACGAATAACACGCAGTCGTTATTCTCTTTCGAGTCAATACAAATTTACTGGATCAAAATAAAGTAAAAAATGACCGTTTTCGATGATCTGCTCATCGCGAAAACCGCGCAATTCAATCAAATAAGGAGAATTTTGCAGAACTACAAAAAGCTCGGCAAGGACAAGTTCACCGCCTCGAAAACGCGCACACGCCTTTCGAGCTTACAAGAACTCTGGTCGGCTTGTTGCGTTCGAGATGTACTATTGCAACAGAAGGCATCAGAAGTGCAACTCGAACAAGAGTACTTCGCCAAGGACAAGTTTCTGAGTCCCGAAAATGATTACGAAGACGCCCTTGATCAACTCACAGAAATTCTCGATCAACAAGAGAAACCACAACGGACAGCTCCAACGATCTCGCACTCCACGATGATTGGAGAAGCAGCCGGACCATCCACCTTCGCGCTCCCGCGTATCACCATCCCGAAGTTCAACGGCGAGCCGACCCGGTGGGAGAGTTTTCGGGATTCTTTCAAGGCGCTAGTCGGTAGGAACGTATCGCTCACACCAGGGCAAAAAATGTATTATTTGAAATCGTTTCTCGAGGGCAACGCGGCTCTCATGCTCGACCGCGTATCGGTTTCCGACGCCAATTACGAAGGCCCTTGGAAAATACTCAACGATGAGTACGACAACATGCGTGCGTTAGTTTTCGCGCATTCACACGTTCGTAAGTTTACCAACTATGAAATTAGAAAACGAGTCTGAATTAAAACGCCTACGCGACACGGTCAACTCCTCACTAAACGCGTTAAAAAACTTAGGACGTCCTGTCGAATACTGGGACGATTTATTAGTTTATTTGGTTGCGCAAAAACTCAGTACACGCACGCGTACCGCCTGGAATTTGAGTCTAGGTGCATCAAACGATTTTCCATCGTTCCAATCTTTGAAAGACTTTTTAACTGAAAGAATTCGAGGTATTACGCCAGATCAAGTCGACACCTCGCATAACGCGTCCCGTGCAAATCCGTCCCCCAATAAATCGAATGCCAAAGCGAACATACACAACGCTACTTCAAAACAGTGCCCGGACTGTTCGGGAAATCATTTGCTTGCGTCATGCCCCACGTGGCTCAAACAATCGATCGACGATCGCTTCGCGACCGCTAAACGCGTTCGCGTCTGTTTCAATTGTTTGAAGCCTGGCCATTTTCCAAATCAATGCCAGTCGCCAAATCACTGTAGCAAATGTTAAAGGTTACATCACACTAGCATACACCGCGCGTCCGTTCCTCGTCAGGAATCGACGACTCCTTCGACTAGCGGAACTGCTGCCGAAGCGACGACCGACGCTGCTGACGTTAAGGGGTAAGGCCACTGTAAATTTTTTGAAAAATCGATTTTTTTTATTGGCTTAAAAAATAGTTTAAACCCTCTAGTTTAAAAATAGTTTAAATCCTTTTAACTTCTTTTTTTAATTTTTTCCAATAAAAAACTATTCGCAAAACTTTAAACGCGTTTTTCTCGAAACATGGTTTTTCAAAATCGCACGCAGCATAACTCGAACAATTTCCATTTTTTTTACTTAAAATTTTAACCAGATGTGAACATTTACATTATCTTGAGAATGTCGATCGGAATTTTCAAGAACTTTATTTATTGATTTTTTATTAACAAAAAACTTGCCGTTTTTTTCGTCAAAAATCAATTTTTTTTTTCAAACGCACGCCAAATCCACAAAAATTGATACTTTTTAAAATCCGATCGACATTCTCTAGCTATAGCCCTCTAGATTAATGGTTTTTTTTTTGTTCTAGATTCAAAAGTGCACCAGTGGTGCTGCGTGCCGCGGAGCCCTGGAAGCAAAACATGTCCCGGGAAGATAGCTGTGGAACCGCCATTTTGTTTTTTTTTTACTGTAAAAATTTTTTATAATAAAGTTTAATGTATGCCCGATAACACCATTAAAAGTTTTTTTTCAAATACCTTCAATTTCGGGAGCAAAAAATTAGTGAAAAAACCTTTTTTTTTTGGGCCGTTACAGTGGCCTTACTCCTTAATTTACTTCCGTCAAACACCGCGTCTTCTCCGATCCCCAATCCTCCTTCCGCACAGAAGGAAATCCCTGCTCAAAACGCAACGATTAACACAACGCACGAGTTTCCGAACTCCGTCTTACTCGTGACCGCTTGGATCAAATTACGCACTCCAGAAGAGCGCGTCGTAAAAGTGAGAGCCTTGCTCGATCAAGGTTCGAGACATAGCTTCATTTCTGAAGCAATCGCACAAAAATTACGTACTTTGCGTCATCGTGCGAATCTCACGTCGTTCGGAGACGCATTTTCCGGACGTGCGACTTCTCGAGTACACCTCACTCTCGAGTCGTGTAACGACCAAGGCATTCGCTTACGTGTATCAAAAAATAACTTCGTATTCTGCGCGGCTCTCGCGTCATGTAGACTCTTGGACGCACCTCAAAGGATTAGCTCTCGCCGATCCCGATCCTTCCAGCAAGGAACCGATAAACGCTTTAACCGGAGCCGATCTTTACGGCTACCTCCTGCTCGAATCTCTTCGAAAAGGTCCGATTGGGTCACCGACGGCCGAACTCACTACTTTGGGATGGATAATCTCCGGTCCCACGGATACAACGCGCGTTACGTCCGCGTTGATAAATTCTGCCACACATTGCGCGCTCGTCACCGACGACGACGCGTCAATCAGACGGTTTTGGGAAATTGAAGAAATTCCCGCAAAACAATTTCTTACGCCCGAGGAGGAGGAATGCGAAAACCATTTCATTAAAACGCATTCCCGCGATCCCTCCGGTCGCTACGTTTTACGATTGCCTTTCTGCGGTAATTTCGTTCCCGATCTGGGCAACACTTTCCAGATCGCGCTTACCCGATACGCGCATCACGAAACGCGTCTCAAGAAAAAAACCGGAGCTTGTAAGCGAATACTCCGGTTTCTTAAAAGAATATGAATCGCTGGGACATATGGAAAAGGTCCGCCAACCTGACGCGATCCTTAACCCAGTTTACATTCCGCTTCATCCTGTTATCCGTGATAGCAGCTCCACTACGCGACTCCGCGTGGTCTTTAACGCGTCTAGCGTCACCTCGAACGGCACGTCTTTGAATGACCATCTGCACATCGACCCTAAACTACAGCGCGAAATCGGCGGCGTCCTATCAAGTTGGCGGCGACACCGTTTCGTTTATATCGCGGATATTGAGAAAATGTTCCGCCAAATCCTCGTTCACCGCTACGACACCGATTATCAACGCATTGTCTTTCGACCAGAACCCGACGGACCAGTACAGAAATATCGTCTGTTAACCGTAACGTGCGGTACCGCGAGCGCGCCATATCTAGCCAACCGCGTACTACTGCAACTCGCTGACGACGAGGGCAGTGCGTTTCCCACTGCCGTCGACATCATCCGCAATTCGACTTACGTAGACGATGTTTTATTCGGCGCCGATGATCTCGAAAGCGCACGAACAATCCGCACTCAACCCGTGTCACTGCTAAAACGCGGTGGGTTTAATCTACGCAAATGGTCCGCGAACGATATTGAATTATTAGCGGATATGCCTGCGGTAGGTCACGACCTCGTGATCGACCTATCAAACGACGACTCGGCCGTATTAAAATTTCTTGGCATCACGTATCTTCCCAAAGAAGACGCGTTTAGCTTTCAAATCGCAGAAATTCCAGAAACGCGCTCGGTGCTTTCGCTGATTGCACGTTTGTTCGACCCACTCGGTTGGGCGTCACCAGTCATTACTAACGCCAAGATACTCATGCAAGACTTATGGCTTGCAAAAATTGATTGGGACGCCGCAGTTCCTTCATCGCTCCTGGAAAGGTGGAATTTTTATCGGCATGATCTGCCTAAATTATCAACATTACGTATTCCTCGCTGGATCAGCACCACTGCGGAAGAACATTGTGCTATCGAGCTCCACGGTTCCGCGGACGCTTCACAACGCGCGTTCTCCGCGGTCGTGTATGTACGAGTCTTGAACTCTCCCTCCGACATATCCGTTTCACTATTAGCGGCCAAATCTAAAGTCGCTCCACTTCAGACAGTCTCCATTCCGCGACTCGAAGTGAATGGAGTCGTATTGCTTATACGACTGATTGAATACGTCAAACGACAATTAAAATTCGACTCAATTCCCGTGCATTGTTGGACCGACTCAACCGTCGCACTCGCGTGGCTCACCCAGCACCCTTCACGCTGGAAGCCCTACATCGCAAATCGGATCTCCGAGATCCAAACTAAAATGCCCGAGATTAAGTGGCATCATGTCCCTACACGCGATAATCCCGCGGATTGCGCGTCTCGGGGAATTTCCGTTGCTGAATTTCTGCAACACCCGCTCTGGCGGTCAGGCCCATCTTGGCTGCGCCAGAATTCCGCGTTTTGGCCGAATGCACGACCTTGGGCGACCTCGGACGACTCAATCGATCCACAAATCGTTCTCCAAGAACACCGCTCCTCAGCGACGACTCATATCGTACAAGATACGGAGGAGTGGGACTTTCCCTCACGCTTTTCAAGCTGGGGAAAACTGCTTCGAGTTGCGGTTATTCTTTTCCACTGGCTACGAAAATACCGAACTCGCAAACTCGACCAATCCGCAGCCTCAACTACTCAACTAGTTGAGAACTTAAACGAAGCACGGGACTTTTAGGTCCGCCGCGTTCAACACGCATCCTTCAAGGCGGAAATTCAAGCGCTGCAGTGAAATATGGCACTGCCGCGCTCAAGCCCCGCTGAGCCGCTTAATCCGTTTGTCGACGAGAACGATCAGCTGCGTCTTGGCGGGCGGTTGCGTCATTCGTTCCTCTCTTATGACGAACGATTTCCACGCATTCTACCGCGTCATCACATAAGTGAACCAATCATTGATCAAACGCATTTACGCTCATTGCACGGAGGCAGTCAGCTCGCGTTGCGACTCCTTCGCAAAAATTATTGGATTCTCGGCGCGAGATCCCTCGTTAAAGCTCGGATCAATAGGTGTATAACGTGCGTCCGCGAACGCGCTGTTACTGTCAGTCAACTCATGGGAGACCTTCCCTCTCCCCGAGTCAACCCATCGCCTCCGTTCTCACATTGTGGCGTGGAGTATGCCGGTCCATTCCAGGTAATCCCGTATGTAGGACGAGGCCAAAAGGCACGAAAATATTACGTGGCACTCTTCGTTTGCCTCGCAACGCGCGCCGTTCACCTCGAATACGTCGATGACTACGCGACTTCCGGTTTCCTTGCCGCTTTTCAACGATTCATGAGTAGACGCGGTCGACCAATCGACGTTTACAGCAACAACGGAACGAATTTTCAAGGCGCTGATAACGAATTGCGCCGAACATTCGTGGCCATCCTCAAGAATTCTGCCTTACGTCATAACCTCATGATGGATGGAATCCGTTGGCATTTTATTCCGGCCTCTGTGCCTCACTTCGGTGGACTGTGGGAAGCTGGAGTGACAGCTTTAAGCATCATTTGAGGCGCGCTGTCGGCGCTCATACGTTGTCTCAGCTTGAGCTGTCAACGCTATTATGCAAAATCGAAGCGTGTCTTAATTCACGCCCACTGTCACCCCTCCGGGATGATCCGGAGAGTTTCGACGCACTCACTCCCGGACATTTTTTAATCGGTCGCCCTTTACTCAGCAACCCCGAGCCCTCCTTGCTCGACTTAAACGAAAACCAGCTTTCCCGTTGGCAAAAGGTACAGGCTATGCACGACCATGTCTGGAAAGCTTGGAGGCAAGATTATTTTTGAACACTGCAACAGCGAGCAAAATGGCGCACGTCTTCGCCGCCCCTAAAAATCGGAGCGCTCGTACTCCTCAAAAACGAATTACTCCCGCCGTCGCGATGGGAATTAGCTCGCGTACTCGATACGCACTCAGGTCCCGATGGTATAGTAACCGTCGTAACGCTACGTACCGCGAAAACGATTTTAAAGCGCCCCATTGCGAAAGTATGTCCCCTTCCTTGCGATTCAGCTCCAAGCGCACCGGAGTCTTAGTTTGTTTTTTTTCTAGATCTTAAGTTTTCGATTTACTGTCGGGTTTCTCATGTAAAGTTCTTTGTTAGTTAGTAAGTTCTCGTAATTGGTCGGGTCTAAAATTGTACTTGCGCGAAGATCACACAGCAAGCGCTGTGAGAATCTTGAAGCATTTCGTTCCATTCGGAACGAGGCAAGGGGTATGTTCGAATTTCCATCAATTTAGCGTATTCTCAAATATTAAATTTAAAGTGTTTACAAATTCCTGTTGCCATGCGCGATTGTAGTCCCGGCTCTTCGCGGCGGATTATGACGTACGTACGCAAAAACAAGCGCGATTTCGTACTCCCGAATTACCCTTCGGCCCTCGCGATCCTCGCACCTGATACTACGCGCGTTCTTACCGAAAATTCAGTAATCCTCCGAGCGTCGAATAGCAAAGATAATCTCGCGCTGCTCGATCTCGTTTTTCGTCCTCTATACGAAATTTCAATAACTCACGCAGCTTGCCCTACTGTCAAGTTGCGCTTAATGTCAAAACCTCGCGTAACCCGCGTCTTCGTCCGCCGTGTGATCCAGGCGTAGACACTTAATAAACATTTTAGTAAAACGTAACGAATATTCCAGTGTTTCTTCGCTGTCGGCGCGACCCAAGTTTCCTTTATCCTCCAGAATCATTCCTGTGTTTGAATCGGCCTCAAAAATAATAATAAATTAAATATACGATCCCACCTTTATCGAAGGACGTGTGCGATCACATATTGTTGCCTTTCCAAAATAAGCAAACCCAAAGATTGGTCTCAAAAACTATTTTTAGCCATTGAAGTATTGTTAATCGTTATCTACACGATTAACATATAACGTTTTATAGTGTTCACATAATCCTTAAAATGTCAGCATATTATTTTCTATTATAAGAATGTTTGTAAACTTGCTGGCATATACAGGGTGACAATTATAAAGTGGCCACCCATTTTTTAAAATTCTTGCGCGGCCATTTTGGGACGGCAAAGGTGGGATTTTGAAATGGTTTTTCGAGAACTCTTCGAAAAAAAATATAGCGCCTATGTGGGAAAAGTATATGCCATAAAAAAAAAATTGTGGGTAAAAATAAAAATGGCATTCTGCGCTTAGAGAAGCAAAGTGGACTTGATTCTGAACACGGAGGACCCGGATGAGGGCCTAAAAAAATGGTACCATTGAGAAAAAGGCCATTAAAAAATCAATATCGAACGATAGTTCAAACTGAACTCCGAGGAAAGGCGGAGTTGGAATGGCCAGGAACGGAGTGGGCGTTGGAGCATTCGCCGCTATCTTCTTGACGTGGCTGTCATGAGGTAGCAGAAGTCACCGAGAGATGTCGGGTCGTGGCTGAAGTCACGATGACAGGAGTCCGAGTGTGCGAGTGTAACGTAGAATATGAATGTCGAACGGGCTTCATTTGTTTGCAGGTCCCGCGGAATCGGCGAAGAAAAATACGAAAGCATATAAAAGCCCTGGCCATGAGTCAATAATTAAACGAGCGATTGTCGTGAGACACTCGACGACTGGCCTAACGATTCGAGCCGCGCTGGGTGGATGTACCGTTTGTGAACGGAAAGAAAGCGGTCTTCTCGAAATCGTGTTTAAGGGGTCAATTAAGATAACAAAGAATGCGTGACGATTCAATGTGAATGCGGTCTTAAAGATTATGAGGAAGTAAGTTCACCTTAGAGTTTTACGGCAAGAGGAGGCAATTGAGAGCGGGATTTAAGGGGTTCACTTGCAAAACGGGACGCGTGCAAATTTGTTTATCGAAAACGGATCAGAGGACTTCCTTCAAACGGGGCTAACGTTTAGTTTTTGGGTGTGAGGAAGCTCCTTAGCGAGATGTTGATTATCGACGAGAAATGTTAAGGGGCTCACGCTGAAGAAGCGCACGCGTGAATCTTATTTTGAATCGAAGTAGAGAATTTGTACGAGATAAAGTACATTTATCATTAAGACTTGTGTCTGCACTGCACAGTAAGACTTGTGTCTGCCACTGCACATTAAGACTTGTGCAGTGGCAGTTGAAACTTGAACGGAAACTCGACTTTGAGAAACCGCATTTAAGGGGCTAAATTAAGAAGAACGGCAATACGGCATTCGCGATTTATCGTGCAGCGGGTTTAATGGGTTTGTGAAAATATGGAATAGAATCAATCTACTCTTTTCAGATGCAAAATAGCGACCTAACTGTGCCTCGAGTCCGGGACCTCATTGAAGGTGACACGCAGTGGTCCCAAATCCCAAAAGGCCGGCCAAAAGTAAAAAAACGTATTCAATTCGGGTGAAAGTCTGTACCCGGGGGTTTTTCAGGTCGCTGAATACGAATTCGGAGTCAAAGTTCTCTTCGAATCGACGACTTTTACATCAGGAAACGAATCCGAGTATGCATGCAAGTGCTTCTGTTGTGGAATAATCCCTACAAACTGAGAACGCCGGGCCGAGGATCGGATTCGTTCACGTTTATAGTCCACAGCAGCAGTAGCAGTCCTAAACGGCTATTTTCGTGCCTTTACATATTGGATTCGTCTCGATTCGATAAACAACAAACGGTTGAAACAGGCATATTTATCAACATCGAATCTCATGTGAATTTTCGTTCGAATCGGCGACTTTTAAATCGGGAAACGAATCCGAGTCTGCATGCAAGTGTTTCTATTGTCGAATAATCCCTAAAAACTGAGAACGCCGAGCCGAGCATCGGATTCGTTCACGTTCACAGTCCACAGCAGCAGTAGTAGTCCTCAAAGGCTATTTTCGTACCGAGGGTGAAACATTTTAAAAAATCACCCACTGGGAACGAGTCCGAACAGTCTCAAGATTATTTCGCTAATGAAACACAAAACAGTATATGAATGGACCGGTTTTCACATTGGATTCGTCTCGGTCCGATAAAAAAAACGGTTGAAACAGGCGTATTTATCGACGTCGAAACTCATGTGAATTTTCGTTCAAATCGACGACTTTTAAATCGGGAAACGAATCCGAGTCTGCATGCAAGTATTTCTGTTGTCGAATAATCTCTTCAAACTGAGAACGCCGGGCCGAGCATCGGATTCCTTCACATTCATAGTCCACAGCAGCAGTAGGAGTCCTCAATGGCTTTTTGCGTGCCGAGGGTGATACATTTTTAAAAATCACCCACTGGGAACGAGTCCGAACAATCTCAAGATTATTTCGATAATAAAACACAAAACAGAATTTGAGTGGGACCATTTTTCATATTGGATTCGTCTCGGTCGGATTAAAAAACGGTTGAAACAGGCGTATTTATCAACGTCGAATCTCATGTGAATTTTCGTTCGAATCGACGACTTTTAAATCGGGAAATGAATCCAAGTCTGCATGCAAGTGTTTCTGTTGTCGAAAAATCCCTACAAACTGAGAACGCCGTGCCGACCATCGGATTCGTTCACGTTCACAGTCCACAGCAGCAGTAGTAGTCCTCAACGGCTTTTTTCGTGCCGAGGGTGAAACATTTTAAAAAATCACCCACTGGGAACGAATCCGAACAGTCTCAAGGTTATTTCAATAATTAAACACAAAACAGAATTTGAGTGGACCGTTTTTCATATTGGATTCGTCTCGGTCCGATAAAAAAAACGGTTGAAACAGGCGTATTTATCAAGAGCAGCTGCAGTAGTAGTCCTGAATGGCTATTTTCGTGCCGAGGGTAATAAATTGTTAAAAATCACCCACTGGGAACGAGTCCGAACAGTCTCAAGGTCATTGCGATGATGCAACACAAAATAGAATTTGAATGGACCGTTTTACATATTGGATTCGTCTCGATTCGATAAAAAACAAATGGTTGAAACAGCCGTATTTATCAACGTCGAATCTCATGTGAATTTTCGTTCGAATCGGCGACTTTTCAATCGGGAAACGAATCCGAGTCTGCCTGCAAGTGTTTCTGTTGTCGAATAATCTCCACAAACTGAGAACGCCATGCCGACCATCGGATTCGTTCACGTTCACAGTCCACAGCAGCAGTAGCAGTCCTCAACGGCTTTTTTCGTGCCGAGGGTGAAACATTTTAAAAAATCACCCACTGGGAACGAATCCGAACAGTCTCAAGGTTATTTCAATAATTAAACACAAAACAGAATTTGAGTGGGCCGTTTTTCATATTGGATTCGTCTCGGTCCGATAAAAAAAACGGTTGAAACAGGCGTATTTATCAAGAGCAGCTGCAGTAGTAGTCTTGAATGGCTATTTTCGTGCCGAGGGTAATACATTGTTAAAAATCACCCACTGGGAACGAGTCCGAACAGTCTCAAGGTCATTGCGATAATGAAACTCAAAACAGAATTTGAATGGACCGTTTTACATATTGGATTCGTCTCGATTCGATAAAAAAAACAAATGGTTGAAACAGCCGTATTTGTCAACGTCGAATCTCATGTGAATTTTCGTTCGAATCGGCGACTTTGCAATCGGGAAACGAATCCGAGTCTGCATGCAAGTGTTTCTGTTGTCGAATAATCCCTACAAACTGAGAACGCTGCGCCGAGCATCGGATTCGTTCACGTTTATAGTCCACAGCAGCAGTAGGAGTCCTCAATGGATTATTTCGTGCCGAGGGTGATACATTTTTAAAAATCACCCACTGGGATCGAATCCGAACAGTCTCAAGGTTATTTCGATAATGAAACACAAAACAGAATATGAATGGACCGGTTTTCACATTGGATTCGTCTCGATCCGATAAAAAAACATACAGTTCGAACAGGCGTATTTATCAACGTCGAATCTCATGTCAATTTTTGTTCGAATCGACGACTTTTAAATCGGAAAGGAATCCGAGTCTGCATGCAAGTGTTTCTGTTGTCGAATAATCCCTACAAACTGAGAACGCCGCGCCGAGCATCGGATTCGTTCACCTTCATAGTGCACAGCAGCAGTAGGAGTCCTCAATGGCTATTTTCGTGTCGAGGGTAATATATTTTTAAAAATCATCCACTGGGAACGAATCCGAACAGTCTCGAGGTTATTTCGATAATGAAACATAAAACAGAATATGCGTCGACCGTTTTTCATATTGGATTCGTCTCGGTCCGATACAAAAAAACATACAGTTGGAACAGGCATATTTATCAACGTTACGATGCTCGGCGCGGCGTTCTCAGTTTGTAGGGATTTTTCGACAACAAAAACACTTGCATGCAGACTTGGATTCGTTTCTCGATTTAAAAGTCGTCGATTCGAACGAAAATTCACATGAGATTCGACGTTGATAAATACACCTGTTTCAACCGTTTTTTTATTTCACCGAGATGAATCCAATATGGAAAACGGTCCACTCAAATTCTGTTTTGTGTTTCATTATCGAAATAACCTTGCGACTGTTCGGATTCGTTCCCGGTGGATGATTTTTAAAAATGTATCACCCTCGGCACGAAAATAGCCATTGAGGACTCCTACTGCTGCTGTGCACTATGAACGTGAATGAATCCGATGCTCGGCGCGGCGTTCTCAGTTTGTAGGGATTATTCGACACCAGAAACACTTGCATGCAGACTCGGATTCGTTTCCCGATTTGAAAGTCGTCGATTCGAAAGAAAATTCACATGAGATTTGACGTTGATAAATACGCCTGTTTCAACAGTTTTTTTTACCCGACCGAGACGAATCCAATCTGAAAACCGGTCTATTCATATTCTGTTTTGTGTTTCATTATCGAAATAACCTTGAGACTGTTCGGATTCGTTCCCAGTGGGTGATTTTTAAAAATGTATCACCCTCAGCACGAAAATATCCATTGACGACTCCTACTGCTGCTGTGGACTATGAACGTGAACGAATCCGATGCTCGGCGCGGCGTTCTCAGTTTGTAGGGATTATTCGACAATACAAACACTTGCATGCCGACTCGGATTCGTTTCCCGATTTAAAAGTCGTCGATTCCAACGAAAATTCACATGAGATTCGACGTTGATAAATGCGACAAATACGCCTGTTCCAACTGTACGTTTTTTATCGGATCGAGACGAATCCAATGTGAAAACTGGTCCATTCTTATTCGGTTTTGTGTTTCATTATCGAAATAACCTTGAGACTGTTCGGACTCGTTCCCAGTGGGTGATTTTTTAAAATGTATCACCCTCGGCACGAAAAAATCCGTTGAGGACTACTACTGCTGCTGTGGACTGTGAACGTGAAAGAATCCGATGTTCGGCGCGGCGTTCTCAGTTTGAAGGGATTATTCGACAACAGAAACACTTGCATGCAAACTCGGATTCGGTTCCCGATTGAAAAGTCGCCGATTCGAACGAAAATTCACATGAGATTCGACGTTGATAAATACGCCTGTTTCAACCGTTTTTTTTTTAATCCGACCGAGACGAATCCAATATGAACAACGGTCCACTCAAATTCTGTTTTGTGTTTCATTATCAAAATAACCTTGAGACTCTTCGAATTCGTTCCCAGTGGATGATTTTTAAAAATGTATTACCCTCGGCACGAAAATAGCCATTGAGAACTCCTACTGCTGCTGTGCATTATGAACGTGAACGAATCCGATACTCGGCGCGGTGTTCTCAGTTTGTAGGGATTATTCGACAACAGAAACACTTGCATGCAGACTCGGATTCCTTTCCCGATTTAAAAGTCGTCGATTCGAACGAAAATTGACGTGAGATTCGAAGTTGATAAATACGCCTGTTCCAACTGTATGTTTTTTATCGGATCGAGACGAATCCAAGGTGAAAACCGGTCCATTCATATTCTGTTTTGTGTTTCATTATCGAAATAACTTTGAGACTGTTCGGATTCATTCCCAGTGGGTGATTTTTAAGAATGTATCACCCTCGGCACGAAAATAGCCTTTGAGGACTACTGCTGCTGCTGTGGACTGTGAACGTGAACGAATCCGATGCTCGGCGCGGCGTTCTCAGTTTGTAGGGATTATTCGACAATAGAAACATTTGCATGCATACTCGGATTCGTTTTCTGATGTAAAAGTCGTCGATTCGAAGAGAACTTTGACTCCGAATTCGTATTCAGCGACCTGGAAAACCCCCGAGTACAGACTTTCACCCGAATTGAATACGTTTTTTACTTTTGGCCGGCCTTTTGGGATTTGGGACCACTGTGTGACCCCTTCAATGAGGTCCCGGACTCGTGGCACAGTTAGGTCGCTATTTTGCATCTGAAAAGAGTAGATTGATTCTATTCCATATTTTCACAAACCCATTAAACCCGTTCCACGATAAATCGCGAATGCCGTAATGCCGTTCTTCTTAATTTGGCCCCTTAAATGCGGTGTCCCAAAGTCGAGTTTCCGTCCAAGTTCCAACTGCCACTGCACAAGTCGATAAATGTACTTTATCTCGTACAAATTCTCTACTTCGATTCAAAATAAGATTCACGCGTGCGCTTCTTCAGCGTGAGCCCCTTAACATTTCTCGTCGATAATCAACATCTCGCTAAGGAGCTTCCTCACACCCAAAAACGAAACGTTCGCCCCGTTTGAAGGAAGTCCTCTGATCCGTTTTCGACAAACAAATTTGCACGCGTCCCGTTCTGCAATTGACCCCCTTAAATCCCGCTCTCAATCGCCTCCTCTTGCCGTAAAACTCTAAGGTGAACTTACTTCCTCATAATCTTTAAGACCGCATTCACATTTAATCGTCACGCATTCTTTGTTATCTTAATTGACTCCTTAAACACGATTTCGGGAAGACCGCTTTCTTTCCGTTCACAAACGGTACATCCACCCAGCGCGGCTCGAATCGTTAGGCCAGTCGTCGAGTCTCTCACGACAATCGCTCGTTTAATTATTGACTCATGGCCAGGGCTTTTAGGTGCTTTCGTATTTTTCTTCGCCGATTCCGCGGGACCTGCAAACAAATGAAGCCCGTTCGACATTCATATTCTACGTTACACTCGCACACTCGGACTCCTGTCATCGTGACTTCAGCCACGACCCGACATCTCTCGGTGACTTCTGCACCTCATGACAGCCACGTCAAGAAGATAGCGGCAAATGCTCCAACGCCCACTCCGTTCCTGGCCATTCCAACTCCGCCGTTCCTCGGAGTTCAGTTTGAACGATCGTTCGATATTCATTTTTTAATGGCCTTTTTCTGAATGGTTCCATTTTTTTGAGGCCCTCATCCGGGTCCTCCGTGTTCAGAATCAAGTCTACTTTGCTTCTCTAAACGCGGAATGCCATTTTTATTTTTGCCCAGAATTTTTTTTTTTTTTTGGTCGAATATACTTTGCGCACATAGGCTCTATATTTTTTTTCGAAGAGTTCTCGAAAAACCATTTCAAAAGCGCACCTATGCCGTCCCAAAATGGCCGTGCAAGAATTTAAAAAAATGGGTGGCCACTTTATAATTGTCACCCTGTATATATATATATATATATATATATATATATATATACACTAAGCGCAACAATTAAGGGATCACTATTTTTTCGATGAATAATAGCCCTTTTTCAAACCGCTGTAACTCGATGAAAAATGGTCGGAGAAAAAATGAAAAAAAAAAGCATTTTGTAGTGTAAACCTTCGACTTTGATAATCTGATTATAAATAATTTTTTTCGTTTCGTTTAAATAACGAAATTCATTGTTAAACAAAACAAAACATTAAATCAAAAAATTTGCTCGAGTTTGACAAGGTGCACGGGGAACAGAAATTTTTTTTTCGAACATCTGTTTTGACCATTCGAAAGCTTGTATCTTTCCCAACATTTTTTTTTTTTTTTTCAATTTCTGTGCAATTTTTTTGAGCCAAGTTATCGCAGCTTTACGAAAAAATGCATTTTTCAACTTTGCCCGGTCATAACTCTGGTCCAAATCATCGCACAGCATCTAAACCGGCATCGTTGGAAAGCTTGGATTTCCCCCTACAAAACTGTTTATTTTTGGTATTTTTCAGAAGCCGTTTTCAATATTGTAAAACTGATTGTTTAAAAGTGTGTAAAATGCCCAATTTTACACTTTTTTGTTTTTCATGTTATAACATTACAACAAATGCAGAGGCACCAAAGGTTTTTGCGTTTTTTTTTAGTTCAGGGTATGTAGAAATACTCCACCAAATAGCAAATCGCTGCCTTTATTCTTTATTCGGCTTGCAACCCCGTTCTTTTGGAGAAAATCGAGATCCGTCAATTTTCACGAAAATCGAGGTTTCTCAGGTATCAGCGCGGGGTGAAATTTCTCGAAAAAAAAAAATCAGAAAATTACGAAATTTGGTATTCAAGGGTTTTCGAAGTTGCTGATTGCGAATCTGGGATAAAAAATGGAAAAATTCAAAATGGCGGATCCAAAATGGCGGAATAAATGCAAAAATTCTTGCAGTCGGGTGAAACTCGATGTTTCGGGGTTTTCGAGGTCATTCATTACGGATCTGAGGTTTAAATTGAGGATCGCAAATTCGAATTGAATCAAACTTTGCATTTCGGTTCGCCATATTGGACCCGTCGTTTTTTTTTATTTCTTCGACCTGAGATTCGTACTTAACGATCCCTCAAAACCCGCAGATTACCGAGTTCCATGCGATTTCATTTAATTTCTGCATTTCGGTGCGCCATATGTGATCTGTTAATTTTGTTTTTTATTTTGAACTTGAGTTTTTTCCCCGTACTTTGGGGAATAACTATGAAATTTGTCTCGTCACTCTCATTGACACAAAAATTGATTGACAACTACTAGTCTTAAACTTCGGCGAACCGAAATGCAAAGTTTAATTCAATTCGAATTTGCGATCCTCAATTTAAACCTCAGATCCGTAATGAATGACCTCGAAAACCCCCAAACATCGAGTTTCGCCCGATTGCAAGAATTTTTGCATTTGATCCGCCATTTTGAATTTTTCCATTTTTTATCCCAGATTCGCAATCAGCAACCTCGAAAATCCTTGAATACCAAATTTCGTAATTTTCTGATTTTTTTTTTTTCGAGAAATTTCACCCCGTGCTGATACCTGAGAAACCTCGATTTTCGTGAAAATTGACGGATCTTGATTTTCTCCAAAAGAACGGGGTTGCAACCCGAATAAAGAATAAAGGCAGCGATCTGCTATTTGGTGGAGTATTTCTACATACCCTGAACTAAAAAAAAACGCAAAAACCTTTGGTGCCTCTGCATTTGTTGTAATGTTATAACATGATAAACAAAAAAGTGTAAAAATGGGCATTTTACAAACTTTTAAACAATCAGTTTTACAATGTTGAAAACGGCTTCTGAAAAATACTAAAAATAAACAGTTTTGTAGGGGGAAATCCACGTTTTGTAACGATGCCGGTTTGGATGCTGTGCGATGATTTGGACCAGAGTTATGACCGGTCAAAGTTGAAAAATGCATTT
The DNA here is from genome assembly GCA_964007375.1 of Ophion obscuratus. NCBI lineage: Eukaryota > Metazoa > Arthropoda > Insecta > Hymenoptera > Ichneumonidae > Ophion > Ophion obscuratus. The sequence goes on from OZ023312.1 coordinate 54,534,377, forward strand.
TTTCGTAAAGCTGCGATAACTTGGCTAAAAAAAATCGCACAGAAATTGAAAAAAAATGAAATTGTTGGGAAAGATACAAGCTTTCGAATGGTCGAAACAGATTTTCGAAAAAAAAAATTCTGTTCCCCGTGTACCTTGTCAAACTCGAGCAAATTTTTTGATTTTATGTTTTGTTTTGTTTAACAACGAATTTATTTATTTAAACGAAACGAAACAAATTATTTATAATCAGATTATCAAGTCAAAAGTAACAAAGTAACAAAAGTAACAAAGTATCAAAAAGTAACAAAAAACAAAGGAAGCATAAATTTATTTAAAGTTAACAATAAAGGGAATGATGGGTAATCGGTAAGGGAAGGGGAAAAGTAAACAATAAAATGTGGGTATAAAAGAGGAAGAAAGTTGGAGGAACGTCACTTCTTCTTCTTCTTCTCTTCCCTCCGTGGATCGATAAGTACCGCTCAGCAAAGTACCTCTTTTTAAGGTGGAAAGCTGAGAGGGGGAAAACATTAAAAAACGAAAGAAGGGAGAAGCCGCCTTAAGAAAGTCTGACTTTTTAGGTGGATGAAAAGTACCGCTCACCAAAGTACCTCTTTTTAGGGCGGAAAGCTGAGAGAGGGAAATTTATGAAACCTAAAAAGGAAAAATTATAACATACATTTTTAGTCGAGAAATACGGAAACAAAAACCGGGAGAAGAATAAGAAAAAAGAGCACTAAAAAACATTAAGATTAATCAAAGGAGGAATAAATTATAAGAGGAGAGATAGAAAATTAGGATCAGGCGAATAGAAATTGCGAGGAGGTATCAAAAATACCAGGCGACAATACACACACACACCTACACATACACCTGTAAAACACAAAATATCCGCAAGGGCGCCCGAAAGTATCAGGAGAACCTGAAGGTCAGAGAAACGCGTCGCGAATTCCAAGCGCCACAGACGAGTGCACGGCGCATGACGCCCCGCCGCGAGTAATAGTACGATAGGAGAGGGGGAAGAGAATTACCAACCGACGGTAAAGTGATCGCGTTCAAGCACATTTATCATCCGAGCGAGTCCGCAACTCGAGTATTGTACCGACCGAGACGCGATACATCAAAACATACAAAATACACTCCAGCGACACATTAAAACACACAAAACACACTCCAGCGACACATTAAAACACACAAAATACACTCCAGCAAAACGCACAAAACACACTCCAGCAAAACACACAAAACACACTCCAGCGACACATTAAAACACACAAAATATACTCCAGCGGTACGTTGAAATACACAAAATACAACACACACAACACTTGTACACCGAAATCTTTTAATATTATATCGAGTCAAAATATTGAATAAATGCCATTTTATTAACAAACACCTCCAAAACAATGAGTTTAAATTAATTTCTTCCCTGATCGAGTCCCGAACAAAGAAAAGTAATTGTAGCGAATTCCGACCCGTTACAATATATATATATATATATATATATATATATATATATATATATATATATATATATGTATGTATGTATGTATGTATGTATGTATATAAATCTTTTCGGAAAAATTGCGTCTTTTTTATTACAGGGAAATACAAAGGAATCATAGGGATCTGACGGAGTAAACGTGGGGAGTTAACAGGGCTAATTGCAGGGGTATAGTAGGGAGGAGATTGGATAATTCAGGCGCAATCAGGGAATCTAGTATGGCCCCGAATATATGTCCACTGAAGGGCCCGATTTCAAAAGCGGGACAATCTTATAAAGGTACCAGTCAGAATCCAAACCAGGCCCTGGATAAAATTGGGGACAATTAGTTGGGTCCTTTAGAAATCCCGGCAAATAATTCCACACGGGATTGTATTACATTGTCATCATCGTAAGTATACGTATTCAAGAGTAACCAAATCCTGTATATACAGCGACAACGTCTATCTACAATTTCGGCCGAATCCATCGCTTGGAGGTTAAAGTGAACCGTGTCACATCTCGGGCGATTGAAGAATGTCTGTGGCCTTGCTCGAGGTAAGTTTATCTTCAACTTATAAATAAGAATTCAGTTTTGCATTCAGCGTAGAAAATTATAGTTTTATGCTAATTTCAACATATTTTCATATATGACGATTACCCGTGCAGCAATGTAAACACTCCGCCGACTAATCGCTACGGCTGTCGACAACTGGCACAAGGTTGGCAAAAAACGTTTGAATCAAATATTAATTTATAGATAATCGGAAAAGAGAAATTGGGTTCGTAATGAACATTATCTGAAGACTCCACGGACCAGTAATCGACATACACATATTTGCGATAGTAAAAAGATATACATAAACGTTGTCGATGACTAGATCATGATTATCTCAATAACTGGGTACATCTCGAACCCAGATGAACACCACTTGATCGAAAAAATACGAAACATTATGTAATGAAAAAATAGTTGTTTATAATGATTGAAAATGAATAAAACTTATAATTCTGACGTAATAGCTATAATTGGTTTCATTTTTGATAGTCAAATATTTTTATTTAATAGTCGAATGTTTCAATAAAAAGCGAAAAGTTTGTGACTGAGTGACTTAAAATTGATCTATAGTCTTATATGCAGACACAATCGAGACGCCTACGGACCTTTGCATAATGAGTTAAAGCAGTTTGAACGCACGTCACGAATAGTGGGATGTTCATTAAGAGTTACTTAACATAAGGATTCACATGGTGATTACTAGACCAACCGTCATGGCGGCATGACGATAACTCGTACAATAACGTTTTATGACCTTATTATAAACATTTCGTAAAAACATTTACGAAATGTTTTCTCGAAAACTGTACCAGGTGCTAGAATTTTACAATGACGTTCTTCTTCAAAATGAAATACTGGTTAAAAATGACTTAAAGTAACTTCTACTCACGTTCCAACTTGAGCTATATAAATTAGCGAAGTCGAGCCATCGGCTTAAGGTGACGATTACTGGACCGACTACCTTAAATAAGCAAAATAAAAATTAGGAACTTTTATGCATGTCAGAGTGTAGTAGCTACCAGAATGAGAAAATGGCATAGCTTAGGGCAGGCAGGCAGCACCATGGTCGCTTTAATGAACGAAATTGAGATTGTTGAAACGATGACGACAAACAAGAGAGGGCATCTGACTTCTTCTCTTTCAGAGACGACCTTACCTTGTTGCAGGTGTAAGCTACGGAAGAAAAGGTACTTTCTGATTCTACATTCGTGGATAAATAAGTTGACACATCGAAAATATTTAATCTAGGTAATAATATTTCAAAGTTGTTAAACGTAGTAAAAAAACAAGTAAAAGTAACTTAAATGGAAATGAAAAAATCATAATGATTATTTTTGTTAACTCTAATATCGAAATATTGGTATTATTCGAGTCCAATATCCGTTTTTTAATAAGGGATTTTTGGTCCAATATTCCGATTGTTCGATCTCGTCGAAAACCTGTATATGTGCTCTAGTTGTGACTACATAATGTTCAGAAAAAGGATGAACCGCGTTTTGAAAAGTACCATAATATGAGGATTTGTACCTGCTTTAAAAAAAAGTAACAAAAATCGATAGAAAATTAAAAAAGAAGTACATAAAACAGACTCAAATAGAGTATATGTCCATCAAATATGTAATATCTGTCCATCAAAGATGGACAGATACCGTGTTTCACATCGCGTTAAGTATGAACCGACGTTGTTAAAGGTTTATTGCGTCGTATTTTTCGATGGTCAAAGTTCGAAATGATTTCCAAAAGTCCCATGACGTCAACATAGGCGCAACTATTTTCTGCATGTACACGAATACGTAGGTGTACTGAAGGCATTCACGGGTGCATGTTGACTGGGGAGGGCAGGGGTAAAGAAGAAAGAAACAGACACGGGCGATGCGTTGAACGACGACAAGAACGATACGTCAAGCGTCTGGACATCGGGAACGGAGGCACAGAAGCCACTATACACCGAGAACAACGACAACGACGATGACAGCGAAGATCTTCACGAGAAAGAGAGAGAAAAAGAACGGTGTAAGGAAGGGAAGGAGCGACAGAGGAGAAGGGAAGCTCAAGTTTTATGTAGGGGCAAAACTGCACAGGATGGTGTGCAGTTAGCAGTTTGAATGAGAAGAGGAGAGAAAAATGGACCAATGCGACGAGAGCATCGGAAGAAGAACGCGAAATCGAGCTCCGCCTACGGCTCAGTTATCTACCGCTGTCCTTTTTCCTCTCAATTTATCCTTTTGTTCGATTATTCGTCTTCTGCTTTCACTAGTTATTTTTTGTGCTCCTTTTTGTTCTACTTGTACTTCGTTGTCTTCCTCTTTTTCTGCCACCAATACTACGCTTTCTTCTTCTTGTCCTACCGATATTTCTCTGTCCACTACTACAAGTCCAGTCAAAAGTGGCCAAAGTCGAAAATTTTTGCGCTTTTGAAAATTTTTGCGCTTTTGAAAATTTTTGCGCGAAAATTTTTGCGCTTAGTGAAAAACGTATTCCTATGTTAATCGACCCGGGGAATCCGAATTTCTAGGAATTTTAACTATTAACAGTGAAGAAAAGGGGTAAATACCGAAAAATATGCATTATTTCCAGAGCGGAAAGGAAATCGCAAAAAAGTTTCGAACAAAAGTTGTAGAGGGGGCGATTTTACCCGATAGGTGTACATGATGTTTTTTCTCTATCTCCAATAGTTTAGCCGTAAAATTGAAAAACAAATTCACACCAATACTATCAACGCGCGAGGCACACGGACGTGACGAAATCGAGAAGTTTGAGCGGCAGGGTGTCAACTCTGCACCGTGCAAGTCGCCAGTGTATCAGGTCGCCAGTTCAACTCGCCATCCGTTCAACTTGCCAAAGCGGGCAACTCTACACATATCCAAGTAGACAACGTAGCAGCCCGCCATTTCCCCGACGCTCGCGAATCCCAACTCTTCAGATTCGGGCCGGGCATTTTTTGCTACCGTGTCAACTCGCACCGTGTCTCAACTCGCCATGCGTAGTATGCTCAACTTACATTTTCTAGCGGCTGTACTTTTTTCGAATCACCCATACCCGGGAACGAGAAATATACAAGTAAAATGTTTTCACATGTACCGACTACCCGCTCTGTCAGTTCTCTAGTTTATCGACTGATTTTGAATGGAAATTTCACGAGCGGCATTTTTTATAGCTTTATTCTTTAACAATGCCACGAACATATACGTAGTCTCCTAAAATTTTAATTCTTCCATAATTTTGCGGAATAAAGCGTCATTTTTGAGTACTTGAGAATAAGGATAAGCAATATTAAGAGAACTGAAAACTCATATAATAATCGTGTGAAAGAAATACTGGTGGCCTCGTACAGTTGGACAGATTTTCGTTGCCGGTAATCATAGGATTATGTTCGTAAAGAGGATGTTCAATTTTGTTCTGAATTTCATTTCGTGTGGCTCTTGATTTATTCTTAAAAATCATTGTGCAAAGTCTAAATTTAATAATCAACTTTTTAATCATCAAAAATATCGATGAAAAAATCATATGCATTTAAAAGAAATTAATATCATGAAACGATTCCGTTCATTACAGATTGAAACGTCCACATTATTATTATCCATGTTGTTCAAATACTTAATGCCAAAGAACAGTGCATGTCGGATATATTTATTTTTCATTAATGTGTGACATATCGTCTACTATATATGAAAAAATTGAATCATCATATAACATGAATACGCTGTGTTGAAAAGCGCAGAATCATTACGGGGCGGGGTAAGGATAATTTGCTATAAAAAAAGCATATTTTCGATATTTTTTGTTTACGACACTGTTTATATATATTTATTTATATAATTAGTATAAAATAAAAGGACATTTAAAGAATATTCTGTGAAATTTTCGTTAATAATTGTGCAGAAATGCGCCGGTGACAGCAAATCTTCTCAGACGCCACAAAAAAAGTTACATTGCGGTGAACTGCATAACTCACCACTGGATCATCCGAAAAAAAATCCATGAAGATTGTATTAGTTAATAAGTTTCTTGAGGTAACGCTGTCGAGTTTTTTTTATCATTTTAACTTATTTTGCAATAATAAAAGTTCCAATTTTTTAAATGAAAAATCGCTATTTTGTCTTCTAAGTGTGACTAAAAATTGAAAACAAAAAAAATAATAAAAAAACTCGACAGCGTTACCTCAAGAAACTTATTAACTAATACAATCTTCTTGGGTTTTTTTTCGGATGATCCAGTGGTGAGTTATGCAGTTCACCGCAATGTAACTTTTTTGTGGCGTTTGAGAAGATTTGCTGTCACCGGCTCATTTCTGCACAATTATTAACGAAAATTTCACAGAATATTCTTCAAATGTCCTGTTATTTTATTCTAATGATTTAATAAATATATATAAACAGTGTCAACAAAAAATATCGAAAATATGCTTTTTTATAGCAAATTATCCTTACCCCCCCCCCCCCCCCCCCCCCCCCGTAATGATTCTGCGCTTTTCACCACAGCGTATTCATGCTATACGATGATTCAATTTTTTCATATATAGTAGACGATATGTCACACATTAATGAAAAATAAATATATCCGACATGCACTGTTCTTTGGCACTAAGTATTTGAATAACATGGATAATAATAACGTGGACGTTTCAATCTGTAATGAAAGGAATCGTTTCATGATAATAATTTCTTGTAAATGCATATGATTTTTTCATCGATATTTTTGATGATTAAAAAGTTATTTATAAATTGTAGACTTTGCACAATGATTTTTAAGAATAAATCAAGAGCCACACGAAATGAAATTCAGAACAAAATTAAACATCCTCTTTAAGAACATAATCCTATATTCAACGGCAACGAAAATCTGTCCAACTGTACGAGGCCATCAGTTTTTCTTTCACACGATTATTATATGAGTTTTCAGTTCTCTTAGTATTGCATATCGTTATTCTCAAGTACTCAAAAATGACGCTTTTTTCCACGAATTATGGAAGAATTAAAATTTTAGGAGACTACATATATGTTCGTGGCATTATTAAAGAATAAAGCTATAACAAAATGCCGCTCGTAAAATGTCCATTCAAAATCAGTCGATAAACTAAAGAACTGACAGAGCGGGTAGTCGGTACATGTGAAAACATTTTGCTTGTATATTTCTCGTTCCGGGTATGGGTGATTCGAAAAAAGTACAGCCGCTAGGAAATGTAAGTTGAGCACGCTACGCGTGGCGAGTTGAGACACGGTACGTGTTGACACGGTAGCAAAAAATGCCCGGCCCGAATCTGAAGAGTGGGGATACGCGAGCGTCGGGGAAATGGCGGGCTGCTACGGTGTCCACTTGGGTCTGTGTAGAGTTGCCCGCTTTGGCAAGTTGAACGGATGGCGAGTTGAACTGGCGACCTGACACGGTGGCGACTTGCACGGTGCAGAGTTGACACCCTGCCGTTTAAGCCATATATGTAATACTCCTATATTGCCAGCGCTCACCGAAACGTGACGAGAACATTACGGTGCAGACAATATCGCTCTCTCGCTCGTGGCTCGTCAGTTTTGCTTGCAGTGCGCAAACGCGAATAAAAGCGGGAGTGCGCAACAGTTGTATAGGAGTATATGGAAACGCGTCATTCCTTGACTACGCCATTGGCAGTTCAACTGAAAGGTGCTGTGAGGTTATAAGTGCTCGTGTTTTGGAAATCTAAAAAGTGTTTTCGACGTCAACATTAATGAACAATGGGTTACAATTGTTATTTATGTAACCGTAAAGCCTCGAAAAGTGATAACATTTCGTTGCATAGGTAAGTACATTCTGAAAATTATATAAATGAGCATTATGTGTTGATATATTGTAGTTATATTTTGTTATTTGTTTGCAGTTTTCCAAAGGATCCCGGTTTACGTCAAAGATGGAAACAAACTTGTGGATTCACAGAAAAAGATGATGTGTCGCATATTTACATCTGTTCTGCTCACTTCTCTGCGGATAATCTTGAAAAAGTGGATGCGCTGCAACAATCAAGAATTCGGTTGAAGATAGGAGCAGTGCCATCGATATCTGTTCCTGTCACAACTCTTACGCCTCCTGCATCGTCCCACAATGTGTAAACAAGTTGTGGTTCTTGTTTGACGGAAATAACCGTAAATAATGATGAAAACATATCACGTAAGACATGAGTAATATATTATGCATTATACATTTATAACATGTTTTATATAAATATTGATATTTTTCATAGAGCCGCCCTCAAGCGAGTTACACACACCTCGACAACAAGAATTTGCTGAGCCACGCTGTATCTCGGAAGACGTATCGCGTAAGATATGAATAACATATGATGCATTATCAATTTGTAACATGTTTTATATACATATTGATATTTTTCACAGATCCAGTCTCCAGTGAATCACATACTCCTCGACAACGACAAATTGCTGAACCACACTGTATCTCGGAAAACGCATCATGTAAGATATGAGTAAAATATGACATAATTTTGAAATATGTATTATATATATATATCGATATTCTTCACAGATCCGGCCTCGAGTGAGTTGCACACCCCTCAAAAACGACGGTTTGCTGAACCACGCTATATCTCGGAAATCAGTACACCTGATGTTGCAACTCCCAAGAGAGCTCGGCGGGTGTTGCGTATCGCATCACGCAACGTCTAATGAACGATCCGAGAAATATTTATATATTAAATAATATTATTAAGATGCGACTTTACCAGCGTAACCCTTCCGCACACTATCCGGTCGGCGGATTTTCCTTCGACCTGACTACCATAAAAAAGGGTCTAAGGGCTTTCGCCCAGCGCAACGGCGGGAAGATCCCGGGAAAGGCACATTTGGCAACCAAATGTCTCGAGTATTTTTTGTACGCATTTCGTCATCACCATTAAAGAATTTCCGTCAATTGCAGTTTCGTGACTTTTCGGAATGTAGAAGGATTTTCAAAAGACTGCATGCAGATGTTGCCGCCTGGTATTTTCCCTCTTTTTCGGAGTTTTTGAGATCTTCATCTTACCTCCGGTTTTGTAAGTCTTCTTTCGTGATTGGTCGCAAAGGAACTCGCCCACAAGGAAGTTGCAAATGTTTCCACCCAATAGAAATTAAGGAGGTTTCAATTTTCCTAATGAGCTGCTCCTAGCAGTGGATGCGACACGTCGATCATCGAGAAGAAGAGTCAGTTGTCGCTCAACATACAAACAGACAAGTCGTCGCTAACCATCTAAGCGATCAAGTATCGAACCAATCGTCAACCGATATAACAGAAAATCTCATTTAATCTTTAACTCAAGTTTGTGTTCAATTACCCGCGTTAAAATTGTTAAACCCGATCTGTATTATTTATTTGTTCAGATTAAAATCAATATTTTCCAATATCAGTGTCCATTTCATTTACAACGAAAACGGTTGCACTTCATTAATTTAAAGTGTGACGTACCCGGCAAGCGTCGTCGTATGCATGCGGTTCGGAATTTACGACTCCGAAAGAATCAGTCAAGATTCGCGGTGCTCACGGTACATTTTTATGGTCCTTCGAGCCGGATACTGAGTGGAAGTGCAGTTCAATAAACATTAAAGACAGTGTGGTGGAGAGGACTTGGACTTTGTGAACTGACAAATCAGCCAATCAGCCAACAAAGGCCAATTCATCAGCGTGGATCGACCTATCAAACAACGCAGTTTTCATCATCGATCAACGCCACAGCTACAAGGTAGGCTCGTTTTCCACAAGGGTATCACCGATATTTCCTTTCCGTATTCCCCACAACCCAGTCAAGCGTTTCAATAATGGCAAACGAAAGTGTAGCCATGCCAGTAAAGGCACTACACCAAAAACGAGGTTCGATAAAAGCGCAACTCACAAACTTCGAAACATTTCTCGCAAAATACGTCAATGAAGACCCTGACCCTCTGAAACTCAGACTTCGCATAGATAGGATAAAGGTCGTATTCGAATCATTCCACAATATTCAGGATGAAATCGAATCACTCGAAGAAGAGCCGAATGACGAAAGGTATCGCGTCGAAGAAAAATATTTCGATTTGTTAGCAAAAGCCGAACGTCTTCTCGGAACTGCTAGTTCAAGCCGAGATCAAGCAGCCAATTTACCTGTCGAATCATTCCACGATAGTCGAGCGACAAATTCATCGGCGTTGACAAACCGAAGAATAAAACTTCCGGAAGCCTCCCTCCCAACATTCAATGGACGTTTTGAGGATTGGATGTCGTTTAAGGACGCATTCAAAACCATGATCGACAGCCAAACCGACCTCAGCAATGTCGAGAAATTGCAATATCTGAAGTCAACACTCAAGGGAGACGCAGCAAGGAAAATTCAAGTGTTTTCAATCACCGACGGTAATTACGCGCGCGCGTGGGATTTGCTTAAAAAATCGTACGAAAACAAACGGATTTTAATTTCTCGACACTTGCATTTAATCTTAACCCTGCCAGACCAAGAGCGGGAAACGGCTGACGGCTTGATAAGATTAGCAGACGAAGTGCAACAACACGTTCTTTCGCTCTCGTCACTCGGCATAGACATATGCGAAGAAATACTCGTTCAGATCTTGGAAGAAAAGCTTCATAAATCGACTGTCGGGAAATGGGACGAATCGTTAGAGGGCGACACATTTCCAAAATTGTCAGAAATGATCGACTTTCTCTATCGAACCGCCGCGAGACTTTTCAAACGCAACGACTCGAAACACACGGAGAAAAATAGCAGACCAAATCCGCGTCAATATCAAGACAAACGCGGCGACAAGGAAAGGAAACACGCTTTCATGACAACGACCACGCAATCGTGTCCTGTCTGCAAGGATACACGGCATCCGCTGTACCGATGCAAGCAATTTCGGTCACTGCCGGTGCCCCAACGCATCCAGGTCGTCAAGGACGCAGCACTATGTCATACGTGCTTGCGCCCAAAACACGAGCAAGAGAATTGCAGGTTCGAAAGTTGCCCTATCTGCAACCAACCTCACAACACACTCTTGCACGTAGCCAATGCGCCAAGCTCAGCGCCAAGTCAAAATTGACTATCAACTCCCACGGAGTCACACCGTCGTTCCACATCATTGGTAATCGACACAGAAAGGGATGACTTGATGCTCACAGCAAAGGTTCACGCACTGAACGCAGAGCATCAACGAACGTCGTGTAGAGCTGTCCTCGATACAGGTTCAACAGCGAATTTCATAACCGACAAATTAGCAGCATCCCTGCGATTGCCAATGAAACGATGCTCAGTGTCCGTGGGTGCTCTCAGTAATCTTACGACGTCATCCAAGAACGTCGTAACCCTGACATTTTGTGCAACTCAGGGTAATTTCGAGAAAACCCTCGATTTTCTCACCATTCCTCGGATATCAGACATGGTACCGAGCAGACTCATACCACGTGAGTCAATTTCAATCCCAGCGAACATACGGTTTGCAGATCCAGACTTTCACAAGCCGGGTCCAGTAGATCTGCTACTGGCAGCGGGACCAACGCTCTCGCTGTTTTGCCTGGGTCAATTCAACCTATCTTGTCAAGGACGTGACCTTTTCTGCAGAAAACACGCCTCGGATGGGTACTAGGGGGCAGCATCAAGTCTCCCACAAGGCAAACAGTCGTCAAATGCTGTTTTTCAAACCTACAAGCTGAAATAACTAAATTTTGGCAAGTAGAACAAGGGCCATCACAAGCTCATTACACTAAGGAAGAGCCCGCGTGCGAAGAGCTCTTCCGACAACACGTATCTCGTGATCCGACCGGACGATACAGCGTCGCGTTGCCGTTTCACGAGAATTCTGAAACACTCGGTGAATCGCGAGCGAGGGCATTAAAGCGATTACACGCCCTCGAAAGGACATTCAACAGTAACCCCGACTTGCGAGAACAATACACCGCAGTTATTTCAGAATATTTGTCCCTCGGACACATGTCACTAGTACATGACGATAAGGACACTGCATTCTTCCTACCACACCACGCAGTCGTCAAAAATTCAAGCCTTACAACAAAGGTAAGAGTGGTTTTCGACGGATCAGCTAAATCAAGCACCGGAATATCACTCAATGACATATTGATGGTAGGACCGACTATCGAAGGAGATATATTCTCTCATATCATTCGGTTCAGATTACACAGATACGTACTAACCGGAGATATCGAGAAGATGTATCGACAATTCATAATACGTAAAGAGGATAGACGGTATCAACGCATTTTATGGAAGGACGAGGGTGGCGTGAAGTCATACGAACTGAACACGGTCACGTTTGGTTTGGGTCCAGCTCAATTCCTCGCCATCCGAGCGCTTCACCAGTTGGCAGATGATGAAGAAATCACACTTCCGAAGGCGTCAAAAATCCTCAAGACAGATTTATACGTCGCCGATCTGTTAACTGGGGCAGAAACAATCAACGAAGCCATTGCCATCCGAGACGAAATCATTGAATTATTGCAGCTCGGAGGGCTCAATATTCGACAATGGGCGTCCAACGATACACGACTCGTGGAAGACATTCCAGAGAGCAACAGGAACCTGACACTTTCACTGAGTGACGATCAAACAATAAAGACACTCGGAGTTGTCACGTCTCCGCAAACTTTTAATGTTTTATTTAGTAATATCAATAATTGGGTTTTTATTAACGGGTATAACTTTCATTATTTTACCAACGACTTCGTCGCCCCGTGTTTCTGCGCGGTGTCGGGTGTGGAGACCGGATGTGCCCGATCGAATTCCGCTGATCAAGCATCGCCTGATCCGCGGAGTTCGACCGTGGGACTTCGCGAGCGAGCTGCTTTCCGTGGACGTTGTCAAAAACCCCCACCGGAGCGACCACTTAGGGAGCGAGCTGCTTTCCGTGGACGTTGTCAAAAAACCCCACCGGAGTGATAGCTACCGAGCTAACATCGGTCCGGTGGCGGTGAAGATTTTCAGTTCCCATCTAGCCACGGAAGTAACCTGGTGTTGGGGTACAACTCCGGTCGAAAGCAAGTCGCGATCCCCGACCCCCGCGTCTTCACGGGTTCGCGTCCGTCAGTCTTCGGTCGTCAAATCGGTCTCGCGAGTACCGCGTCCACGGGGTTATTTCCTGTGCACGGATTCCCACTCGCGCACGAAGCATTCCGCGGCAACCATAATTCCCTTGCGTTTGGGAGGTGGATAGTATCCCCTAGTGAACCCGGTGCAAAGGTGGTTGCACAGGATTGTCAGACTTGTGCGTAGTCGACACCGACGCGATAGAGACGCATTAATTATTAAATCTAATTTCACTCAATCAAATTGCAAACAACTCAAGCCGCGCCGTTCAATCACTGTGTATCGAATCTACCAGTTCTTTATTGTTAAAATTAGTGAGTGTGTATGTGTGTGGTGTGTGTGTGTTTTTACTCGTTCAGGGATCAACAAATTGTAAGTCGGCTATTATTAATAAATAATAAATCCCGTTATAATCGAAAGCATTAAAGTATTCTGGCATCCTCCCCTTTATCCTCCCAGAGAACTCGGGCCCGTATGGGACGAGCAGAGCAGCCCACAAAATAATATTTCACTCGGGAAACCCGGGGTACCGTTCGGTACGTAACAGAGTGTTCTGGAATTCGAAGGACGACTTCATCGGATACACAGCAAAACCTCTCATCATGACAGGGTCCGTTACAAGTCGAGGAACTCGCCAATGCGGAAAAGCGCGTGATTAAAATGGCGCAATCGGCTGTATTCGCCGAGGAGATACGTGATCTCAGCGGGGGGAGCGGAATAAACAAGAAAGGCAAACTCAATTCGCTCAGCCCATTTATCGACAAGGAAGGATTCTACTCTACCCATCGATAAGCAGGAAATAAGAAATTAAAAAAGGCAACCGGGAGCTAAACAAATTCAAGTTGATCGTGTCCTCTCAACGGGGGGAGTATGTTGCGTATCGCATCACGCAACGTCTAATTAACGATCCGAGAAATATTTATATATTAAATAATATTATTAAGATGCGACTTTACCAGCGTAACCCTTCCGCACACTATCCGGTCGGCGGATTTTCCTTCGACCTGACTACCATAAAAAAGGGTCTAAGGGCTTTCGCCCAGCGCAACGGCGGGAAGATCCCGGGAAAGGCACATTTGGCAACCAAATGTCTCGAGTATTTTTTGTACGCATTTCGTCATCACCATTAAAGAATTTCCGTCAATTGCAGTTTCGTGACTTTTCGGTATGTAGAAGGATTTTCAAAAGACTGCATGCAGATGTTGCCGCCTGGTATTTTCCCTCTTTTTTCGGAGTTTTTGAGATCTTCATCCTACCTCCGGTTTTGTAAGTCTTCTTTCGTGATTGGTCGCAAAGGAACTCGCCCACAAGGAAGTTGCAAATGTTTCCACCCAATAGAAATTAAGGGGGTTTCAATTTTCCTAATGAGCTGCTCCTAGCAGTGGATGCGACACGTCGATCATCGAGAAGAAGAGTCAGTTGTCGCTCAACATACAAACAGACAAGTCGTCGCTAACCATCTAAGCGATCAAGTATCGAACCAATCGTCAACCGATATAACAGAAAATCTCATTTAATCTTTAACTCAAGTTTGTGTTCAATTACCCGCGTTAAAATTGTTAAACCCGATCTGTATTATTTATTTGTTCAGATTAAAATCAATATTTTCCAATATCAGTGTCCATTTCATTTACAACGAAAACGGTTGCACTTCATTAATTTAAAGTGTGACGTACCCGGCAAGCGTCGTCGTATGCATGCGGTTCGGAATTTACGACTCCGAAAGAATCAGTCAAGATTCGCGGTGCTCACGGTACAGCGGGTTTTAAAACTAGTAAAGGAGACCGATGAAAAAAAGTCCAGAACTATAAAGAAGCTTCAGGACCAAGTTCTGCGTTTGAAGAAACGTATCGACTCTTTACAAGATTTGGTACAACATTTAACCGATAAAGGGCTCATGACCGAGGAAGCTGGCGATAATTTATTGGTAACGTATAGTTTAAATTGAGAGCAGTACTTTAAGGACGTTGTATGGCGACGGTCGAAACTAAATTTTTGTTTTTAGTTTTTCTTACATACAAAATGATTTGCGAGCTTAAGTTTATTCAGGAAAGTTGTCGCAAATTGACTAAAGAACAGCATACTCCAAATTCAAGGTCATTCAAGATAATCTGTACTTGCAGTATAATTACAAAAAATTGCGAACATTTTTTTTCTTCAGATTTCTTTGAAAAACTAGATAAAGCTTCTTTGATGTTGTATAAAAATGTATTCAAAGTTTTAAAAGGCTTCACCGAGTAGAAGCTAAAATATTTATCGATGAAAATGCAACTTCAAACACGCGCTCTTATGAGAGACTACCGAAAATTGTGATTTTTACCAATAAATATCTTGAACTTCCGCTCGGTGAAATGTCGTACAATTGCGGGAGCTATTACATATCATTATTCTGTTTGTATGGTGCACATTGAAAGGAATTCTATCGACAAAAAGTTTTTCATACGACGTCCTTGAGCGGTTAGGGATAGTTCGAGGCGTGAAAAATGAGTATTTTTAATATTTTTTGGACAGTAATTACATTTATTGTATACAATCAATAATAAAGTTATTGTGTTGTATATTAAGGAAGGTGGCTGCACTCCACGATGATATCTATATGTTAAAAACATAGGAAAATTTAAAAAGCTTACAATTAAATTAAATTTGGTAAGCATATTCTTTAGTATGAAATATGAAAGTACAATTTTTTATCGATTTTTCTCGTACATACATAGCTCTCGAGTAATTGAACGCTACAGTTCACGTGTATAAGCACATATATACACAAATATACATTTCGTGCAGTAAGAACTCTAATAACTCGATAACAATGATGGAAAAAACTTCGTCTACAATTAATTTCTTTGTTGGTTAAGTGAACAATATAATATTCAATGACTGTATTATTAGCTGTATGAAATGAATGCAAGTACTGTAAAACAAATTATTAAAAATACTCATCTTCACGCCTCCGATTACCCCTAATTCGTCGAAGTATTACTCTGAAAAGTACAAAGTAGTTTTCACAACAAGATCATTTTGTACATTGCAAGGAAATTGAGCTGTATAACCAGCGACAACAAATATAATGTTTAAGGGTTCATTTAATATTTATACTTTAAGTGTACGCTTATCGGCTCATGTACGCCGAATAGTCTTAACTTTTCTTCCATGATGACACATGAATGAAATTAGCGTAAAGTTGAACAATGGGAAACATTTAAAATGTATTGGAGTGCTTCTTTGCAATAGCATCCCGATAAAATCTAACTTTTTCTGCGACTATCGGGGTACAAAAATATAGGTAACCAGTAACATGTTTATAATCGCTTCTTCAACCAGCAGTATAATTGCCAAAAGAGTCGTGAAGAAAGGAATTAAAATTTTTTCCCGGCGTTCTCGTATATCGTAGTAATTTCATTCATGCATAATGTCGCGTATTATGAAAAAACGTCGCACGTCGTACAATAATTATACATAATGTATAATAATGTAGCCATGGAAGACAGAAAAGGAACGACAGATGTATGATATTGGTTAATTTTATTTGGTAAGTAATTATACTTTTTTAATTTATGTAGAATCTGATGCCCCAGCATGTAAAACAATTAATGGCGAAAAAATTGGGTGGTGGTCGAGGTGGTCGTCAAGGTGGTGGGCAGTATACCGAAGAGTTACGGAGTTTTGCTCTAACTTTGCATTTTTATTCGCCCAAGGCCTATAATGATGTGCGAAAAACATGGGACAAACTTCTGCATTGTCCGTCTACTATAAGATCATGGTATAGAGCAGTGAATGGGGCACCAGGTTTCATGAAAGAAGCATTGGATACTATTAGGATGCGAGCGTCGCAAAAAAAAGTTGTCGTAAATCTTACTATTGACGACATGTCTATCCAAGAAGAAGTTATTTATCATAATGGACAGTTTCATGGCGGCGTTGATTGCGGGAACTTAGATAATGAACCTGGCAAAAAATCCTCGGAAAATGACAACGTTCAAACAGCGAAAAGTGCACTTACTTTCATGGCAGTGTCTTTAAACGAAAGCTGGAAAGTCCCTATAGGCTACTTTTTAATACGAGGGTTAAGCAGTCGCGAACGCGCTGATTTATTGAAACTAGCATTGGAAACTTTGCACGAACATCAATGCGATGTCTATTCAATAACGTTCGATGGCGCATCTACAAATCTATCTATGTGCCAAAAACTAGGTTGTAATTTCACCTATGGGCCCAATTTCAAGCCATTTTTTTACAAATCCAGTGACATCTGAGCCATGTTACGTGTTTTTCGATTTTTGTCACATGATCAAATTAATTCGGAACACGTTGGGCGATTGGGAAGTTTTGAAAACCTTTGACGGTGGGGAAATTCGTTGGTCTCACATTGTACAATTGCACAAGTTTTCAAGTGATGAGGGCCTCAAACCTGCGAACAAGCTGACCAAGAAACACATATATTTTAAAAATAACAAAATGAATGTGAAATTAGCTATTCAAACTTTGAGTGAAAGCGTCAGCAAATCATTGACATTTTTAAATCAATTTCCGGATCTGAACGTACAAAAACAATTTTCCGACGTTGCTCACACTGCAGAGTTCTGTTTGAATTTCAATAATATGGGTGATATGCTCAATTGTAAAAATGCTTTTTCCAAACATGAATTCAACAAACCTCTGAATGACGAAAATTACTCGACATTGAAATCCCATGCAGAATTCTTTGAAAAGTACATGAATTCGCTACGTACGTATGAAGGAAAATCGATCTTAAATAGTGGGCGCTGTACGGGCTTCTTAGGCATGATTGTGTGTTTGAGAAACATGTTTCCGTTATTCGATAAATTAAAATCATTGGGCTTCACGTATTTGTTCACATACAAATTATCGCAGGACTACTTGGAAACCTTTTTTTCTGCTATTCGAAGCCGCGGAGGTTTCAATAACAATCCCAACGCCCTATAGTTCAAAAGTGCCTACAAACGACTTTTGATTAGACACGAATTGAAAGAATTTGAAAACGGCAATTGTCTTTTTGATGGTATTGACATATTGCATATTTCGTCGAGACCAAACAATTATAAATGCCCCATTGGTAATGGACTTTCGGAAAATGACATACAATTCGATCACGATTACATACAATCATGCTTTTCATTATCTACTTATGTAGAAAGTATTGTATCATACATATCGGGATACATTTCTTACAAATTGCAAAAAATAGTTGACTGTCTGACGTGCAAACAGCAATTGATAGGTGACAGTATGCCACTTCTCTCGAAAATAAAAAATAGAGGTCCTTTTCTTATGCCATCGAAGGATGTAGAAGCGATTTGTAAAATTTCCGAACGCATGATTCGCCAATATTCCCACGCGTTATTGGAAACCAACGTCAAAGCAACAATAATAAATAAAATTATGGACCATGTAGGAACTCCATTCGACAATGATGCCATGAATGGACATGTATTGACGCAAGACGTATTCGACAATCATCGATACCAATTGACAAAATACGTCATAGAATTATATCTGAAAGTTCGCATGCATGCCGAAGCGAAAAAAATGTCGGAAAAAGACAGTTATGTGCGATCTAAGTATACGAAACTTATATTATTTTCTAATCAGTAACCTTGCGTACTTCATACGTGTAAACATATTTATATTTAATGGATACATGTAAAATTAAAATATTTCCATGACTCATTATTATTATCAGTTAGTTATATTTATTATCCCAGACCATTGCAAATTTCCTTCCACACCTACAGCATTTATTTAAGTCATCAAGCGATATATACAAAGCGCCAGATGGCTAATAACTAAAAACTACATCTTTAATATTACAAAAATTGCTTTAAATAATATTCCAGTCGACATCTCAATTGGTAGCGTGCTCTGGGATAAGGGTGAGTATATGGGTTCCATCTCCCCCGATCTTCATTTTTTCCCTTTGTACATTTATTTATTCGGCATGTGCTTACAAATTTATTATCTACAGTTATTTGTTTTCTATATTTAATCATTTATTATTTCCATTCAAATTTTTTTTTAATTCTTCTTCACTTATTAAGGGGGGGGGGGGGGGGTAGGGTTAATTCGCTATAAAAAAAACATATTTTCGGTAATTTTTTTTGACGACACAGTTTATATATATTTATTTATATAATTAGTATAAAATGAAAGGACATTTGAAGAATATTCTGTGAAATTTTCATCAATAATTGTGCAGAAACGAGCCAGTGACAGCAAATCTTCTGAGACGCCGCTAAAAAAAGTTACATTGCGATGAAACTCATCACTGGATCATCCAAAAAAAAATCCCAAGAAGATTCTATCAGTTAATAAGTTTCTTGAGGTAACGTTGTCGAGTTTTTATTTTTATTAATTTTTTTCAATTTGTAGTCTCACTTAGAAGTGAAAATAGCGATTTTTCATAAAAAAAATTGGAACCTTTATTATTATTTCGAGTTTTACTTGCACAGCCTTTTCGGCTTTTTACAAGGCTCCACTTATATGTCCACCGCTCTACACTTGTTCTTTCTCTCCATCATCCCCCCTCCCCATTGCGGCCGCAGCCGACTTCCCCCTCTGTATTATATTCATCATGACATTTCTGTCATGGGTATAGGGAAACTGCGGAAAACCTATACCATTACAGCCGGTCACGAGTTCGCTTCCCAGCCTCGGAGATAGTCGCGTTTCGTCGAGAAATAGCTCACAGGCTACAGTCATACCCATCCGACACGCACACGTACCGGTCCGTGTTCGCGACATCTGTGTACAACTGGAGCTACGTCACGCCTGTGTTTTTATTTCTCGACGAAACTACAAGACGGTGATTCGAACCCGCGACCTCCCGATGTGTTGATTTCAGAGGCAAGCACTCTAACCACTAGACCAACACATCGGTTTTGGAACCTTTATTATTAAAATGATAGAAAAATAAAAAAGCTCGACAGTATTACCTCAAGAAACTTATTAACCAATAGAATCTTCTTGGGTTTTTTTTTTTTATCTCGGATGATCCAGCAATGAGTTATGCAGTTCACCGCAATTTTTTTGAGGTGTCTGCAAAGATGTGCTGTCAATGGCTAATTTCTGCATAATTATTAATGAAAATTGTACAGAATATTCTTCAAATGTCCTTTTGTTATATACTTTTTACATAAATAAATATATATTGACTGTGTCGTCAAAAAAAATTACCGTAAATACTGTTTTTTTGTAGCGAAATAACCCTACCCCCCCCCCCCCCTTAATGGCATAGGAATAACAGACGTATGACGGTCATTTTTATGAATAAAAAAGTCCACGGCACTTGTGGATGACAAATATGAAAGCAGATGCAAAAAGATGCATTTGATAGAAAAAAAAAATTAATATTGCGGGAATCGAACCCAAGTATTCCGCTCAAGACGCTAGCACGCTGCCAACTGAGCTATCGATTGAAATACTATTATAAGCTAGTTTTCCAATATTTAAGTGATAGCCGCTCTTGGGGTTAAATTTGGTGTACTGTTAGCTTGTTCGGTTGGTTTGCGGTTTGTGGTAATCCGTACTTTTAAATATAACGACAACTTTTTTTTCTTCATACATGTATTTATTCGGCATCTGCTTACAAATTTATTATCTGCAATTATTTATTTTCTATACTTCATCATTTATTATCTGCATTTAATTTTCTATTCGTTCGTCTTCACTTAGTGAAAGCAGATGCAAAAAGATGCATTTGATAGAAAAAAAAATTAATATAGCGGGAATCGAACTCAAGTATTCCGCTCAAGACGCTAGCACGCTGCCAACTGAGCTATCGATTGAAATACTATTATAAGCTAGTTTTCCAACATTTAAGTGATAGCCGCGCTTGGGGTTTAGTTTGGTTTACTGTTAGCTTGTTCGGTTGGTTTGCGGTTTATGGTAACCCGTACTTTTAATATAACGATAAAAAAGGTTTCCATCAGCAGATATGCACGTGTCGCCAAAATAAAGCATACTAAATATCAGTGAGATCCCCCTTGAGTTTATATTGAGCATACACGAGAGTGCTTATGGAAATGAAATATAATATAAATGAAAAAAAATCAGAAATAAAAAGTGCAAAATACATGTGAATAATAAATGTATGCATTTGTTGAGGTTTCTTGAATGTGTGTTTACAACGCCTCTCCACAAATATTTCCTTTTCCCGCTAATGGCATCAACATTTCTCGCGCAAGTAACATATATCTATTTGTGACTACGCCAATGAGTCGCGCGTGCGCAGAACGACCAAAAGTAACTCGCTCTGTCTCACTTCATCGCCGTCCTCACCACTTATAGGGAAGCATAGGCCGCTGGCAATATAGGAGTATTACATATATGGTTTGAGCAGCGCTGGTACCTCCTCTCTCTCTCGCTCTCGCACGGCCGCTACCGCGCTTCGTTCGGGGGTCTCCGATGTTCGATCGGGTATTTTCGGCAGCTCAGAGGTACGTCAGCGGCTTCCCCTCTTGCCGGAACGGCGGGCCAACCGGCAGCTTGGCTCGAGAGTCCCCGGGACCAATCGGGTGTTATCGCGGGGGTTAGGTAGGGCATTTAAAATGACAAATCCGTTACTTGCTAATATTTCGTAGATTGAAATAAAATGAGCGAGAATAGAGCATTTCGTTGAAACGACGAACAGAAAAGTACCTTTTTTAAAGGTCAAGCTCTATTAGTGGAAACGCCTATATGGAAAGGATGGTTATGAGAAATTTTGTTTAATAATCATTTTAACATAATTTGTTTTCTTTGTGCATAAAGTTTTTTATACAGTAAAAACATATGATTGAATGATAGAAACTCTAAATTCTAATATTGATAATATAATTTGTGTTAAAATAATAACATTTCATAAAATGATTATTGATGAAATAGCTGATTCTTTTATTCAAGTTAAAAGTAAATATCCTGCAAATAGATTGGCTGTTCATCGAATGTATCAATTTAAAAGACAAGTGATAATTCTAGTTGTTCCAATTAAAACTATAAAAGGTATTAAAAGAAAGGGGGTCTTCTTTTGAGGGATTACATGCGCAAATGCAAAGTTTGTATTCTTTAATGAAAGGAAAATTATTAAACCAAATCAAAATGGGAGGGAAATGACAATTGAAAAAATTTACGACGGAATGACACCTCATCGCAGTCGGTATGGTAGAACAGAATTATAGATACCCAAAAATCTCTGAAACGGCTCTTCAAATCCCGTCGAATCTCTGCCAAATGACGTCAAATAGATAGACGAACAGCTGTCTGCCCCTCAAATTTTCTGAATTTGCGAAAAAAAACGTAGATTGGCTTATCATGCGGAACTCGTGACCGAAAAGATGAAAAAACAGACGTTTGGCTAATGTCACGACTTGGAGATAGGCTGAGCCGGGTAGCCACATAAAAAACGAACAATTTGAGCTCTCAATCACTGCATTTCGTTGCATATCTTAGGAGAAAAGTGGTAATCTAGATTTATCGTGTATTTGTTGATAATTGCGAGCAAATGTCGCCCGAATTTCGACGTGCTCAGTTCACGAGAATTCCGCGCGCGGCGCTCGTCACGTGTGCTGCAGACGACGGGCATCGATGTGCACGAGCTCGATACGCCGGCAAAGTGACAGCTGATATTTGGCTGTGTGTGTGAGTGCCATCGAAAAAGGGGAAAAAGTTTTGTTTTCCGTATATAAACGACAGAAAAATAAATTTTCGCGTGATCTCAAGTGCGACGATGAGATTGTGGACATTATTTGCGAACGTGGTCATGTATCTGACGCGCCGCAGAGAAAGCAAAGTCGATTGACTGGTTGTGTCGAACTCGTGACCGAAAAGATAAAAAATCAGACGTTTCGCTAATGTTACGACTTGGAGATAGGCTGAACCATGTAGCCACATAAAAAACGAACAATTTGAGCTCTCAATGACTGCATTTCGTTGCATATCTTATGTGGCTGCGTGTGTGAGGGCCATCGAAAAATGGGAGTCGCTTTGGTTTTTTGTACAAAAGCGACCTCAAAACGACATTTTCGTGCGATATCAAGTGCGACGATTGCGGATATTTTCACGGACCGAATCACCGGGGCGATGTATCCGACGAGCTACAGTTATTTGCTGTGGTTATGTATGAAATTTTAAAAAATATGTTTCCTGAGTCCTCCAAATCTCAACAAATAAAATTAACTAATTTTAGAGTTTCCTTGTTGGCAAGCGGCGAAGCACAAAAATTTGTCATCTGCAGCAAGATCTTCACACATACCCTGTATCGGTACCGTGCAGCGCGATATGGATCTCGCTGCACAGTACCGATACAGGGTACGCTGACATATTCTATACGCATCTTGCAGCGGGGTCTTTGCACGTCCATTACAAAACATACAGTAGTGTGCCAAGACCAAGTTCTTCGCAACCGCATTCGACAGGTGCCTTGCAGCAGGATCATGGCAAGCTCGTTGCAAAGCACAAAAGTTTGTCATCAGCAGCAAGATGCTGGCACGTACACTGTATCGGTGCTGTGCCATGAGATCCATGCTGACACATATTATGGGTACCTCGCAGCGGGATGTTTGCACACCTGTTGCGAACGATACAGCATTGTGCGAAGAACAAGTTCTTCGCAACTACATTCGACAGGTGCCTTCCAGCCAGATCTTCATCAGCTCGCTGCGAAGGATTCTGTGTTCTGCGAAGAACAAGTTCTTCGCACGATTGACAGGTGCCTTGCAGCGAGATCTTGGGACGCTCATTGCAGAAGATACAGTGATTTGCCAAGAACAAGTTGTTAGCAAATACATTTGACAAGGTCTCTTTTTCCCCGGTGGCAAGCGGCGAAACACAAAAAGTTTGCCATCTGCAGCAAGATGCTGGCACGCACACTGTATCGGTGCTTCGCAGTGATATCCATGCTGGCACATTTGATGGGTACCTCGCAGCGGGATGTTTGCAGGCTTGTTGCGAACAATACAGCATTGTGCCAAGAACGAGTTCTTCGCAAACTACGTTTGACAGGTGCCTTCCAGCGACATCTTCATCAGCTCGCTGAGAAGAACTCTGTGTTCTGCCAAGAATAAGTTCTTCGTATGATTGACAGGTACGATTGACGTCTATTCTCAACGTATAGACGTGGCTGACAAATGCGCAAACGATAATACCCGGGAAGGCTGAATGCTTCGAAGACAACAACAAATTGATATTTTGGAAGCTTCCACATCGGCAGAAGCCCTATTGTATGGGCCAGGAATTGATTATTCGATGTAAGTAATTTTTTATTTAGTATTTCTATACATAAATGAAGTGTAAAATTCGAAAACTCTTTCAGAAATTTTCATAAATTTATTACTCAAAAACTATGAACTTAAGCAAAATTTTATCAAGAATACTTTCGTTTTAAAATTGCCCAAAATGTTAAAAAATAATAATTCATCCCGCAAAACTTTAATTTTTTAAAAAATTGTTTTAACAATTGGCTATAAACAATTGAATGCTCGACTTTTCGGTAAAAAATTGTAACATTCGGATTCAGCGGATCAAAATACATAGAAAAATTTTAGCTCCATCCATCGAGCTCAAAATTTTACGTACATATAATACCGCATCCACATCGAAAAACTTTAAACGCGTATTTCTCGAAACTATGTTTTTCAAGTCGGTGGCCACTATAGTTCAAAAATCACTCGATGGATTTTGATGAAATTTGGTGTGCTTATTGATAGCATTAAAAACTAGTCCTTAATCGAAGAATTTTAATTTTTGTTGAAAATTTATATTTTTTAAATAATAAACGAGCGATTTTTTGGTCGAAAATCGAAAGTCATCTGTCGGAAGGCGCCATTTTGTCAATTTTTGAAAAAAAAAAAGAAAGCTTCGATTAAGGACTAGATTTATTATTAAAGTAATGATATTTTTTTGGTTTTTTAATTTCAGATCCAGTAAAATTTTATGATGGTCACCGCAAAGCACTACATGCCGAAGGGGGTCCGACAAAGATGGCGATATTTTGATGAATAATCAATATTTTTCTTTGAAAATTTGTACAAGTCAAGTTGAAATATAACATAAAAAGTCTGTGTAACCACGTGTGTAAAACAAACTTAATTACTATAAAAAAAATTATTGAAAATGCTCGTTTTTTCACGCCTCTGACTACATCTCACTCCTTAAAAAGTGTTGTCCCCATTTCGAAGGCTTCCTGTTCGAGATTCCCCTTCGTGTATATATATATATATATATATTAGGGTGATTCGTTTTAGGGTAACTTTTTTTCTGACCCATCGTGCTCGAAAACCTTTAGTTGGTACCCAAAAACGAAGTTTCGTGAAAGGGGGGTGTTGTCAAAAAATATTTAGAGGTCGTGAATCAAAATTGAAGGTTTCCCATTTGATTAACATTGAAAAAAATGTTTTTCTCATTATTAGTGTTACCACTCCGCGAATTTTGATATCGTGATATTTTCCAAATGGGTTCTCATAGGAAATATGACACTTTACAATAAAGTTCCTTGAGCCATGTCCGTAATTCAACCGTTTCAGCGGTATATAAATAGATTTTTTTTAAACAAAAAAAAAATATTTATTTTACTTCATCCACCTATAGCTGAGAAAGAGTTGAATTTTTGGGCTCGGCTTATAAGACTTTTTTGTAGAAAATTACTTTCCCTACAAAGTTCTCATCTGAATTTTTTTCGATATATCTAATAGGTTAGGCGTTACAGCCGTTTGAATAGATATTTTGCACAATATTCACCTGAAATAATGATGCCGCTGAAACGGTTGAATTTATGGCTGTGGTTCAATGAACTTTATTGTGAAGTATCATATTTCCTATGAGAACCCACTCGGAAAATATCGCGATATCAAAATTCACGGAATGGTAACACTAATAATGAGAAAAACATTTTTTTCAATGTTAATCAAATGGGAAACCTTCAATTTTGATTCGCGACCTCTAAATATTTTTTGACAACACCCCCCTTTCACGAAAATTTGTTTTTGGGTACCAACTAAAGATTTTCGGGCACGATGGGTCGAAAAAAAAAAGTTGCCCTGAAGCGAATCACCCTAATATGTATATATATATATATATATATAACACCCTAATATATATATATATATATATATATATATATATATATATATATATATATATATATATATATATATATATATTGTGACGGAAAATTCCAGCTACACCCTTCGCGTCACAAAAGGTCGTCGCGCCTCCGCCCGGCGATTTTTCCCGAGGCGCCAGCCGCATTAGCGGCTCGCCGAGCGGTAGGGCGAGACGACCGATTTGTCCGACTGGCTCAGCTCTTCATAAGGTAGAGTGGCGGGGTCAGGGGCCAACACTTATGCAACACAACAAAAGAATAAATAAATACTTGCAAACACTTCTAGAGAGAGAATCACACTTTATTCACTCCGAGACGTTCCTCTGCGGATGATTCTATATAAAATTTATATAAGGCCGCCGGCCGGCCTATCTCTTTTCTCTCTCTCACCTTTTTCGACGGGATAACAATAATAACCTACACTAAAATTACACAAAGGACCAGCCACGTTCCTCCCTGCACCGCGACCCGAACCGATGCACACGCGAATGACGGAGACATTGCCTTAACTCAACGGTAAAACTTTCCCTTTACGCCGGGGGCGGCCGCACTGCACAGACCGACTTAATTATTCCCCAACAAATCATTTTACTCGTCGACCGTCTCGCTCGGATTTCCGTGGTCAAGTCCTTTTCCCGCGAGCGAGACGGTTGACTCGAGGGCTCCGTCTCAGCCGCTTACCCCTCCTCTCCGTCATTCGCGTCGGCCGTTACCGCGCCAAAATTCAATATTCGGACTTATTAAAATGACGATGACGGGTACGACGACGGGTACGATGACCGGTACGATGACGGTGGTGATGACGGGCACGATGACGGTGGTGAAGACGGCGTCGATGACGGTGGTGAAGATCTAGACTAGATCTAGATCTAGATCTAGCCTGCTCCCGTCAATCCCACCCAACGCATCAAGTGCCGAGCGATTCGGGCCCACGACGTTTCTGCGACGTGTCAAGGTCGGAGGACGCGCCGTTACCGACTGAAGGGGACCGGGGACCAGCCGGCCACCGTAGGTTCGGTTATAATACGCAATACGTTCGAGCCAGAGATGGTCCCGGCGTCTTTGGTTGCCTGACGCTGCGAGTCGTCGAAGTAGACGGGTACGGTGATGACGGCGTTGGTCTAGTTCTGACCGAGATACGCTTCGACCTTTGGCTGACCACTGTCGTCCACGCTTCACTCCGCCGGTCGTGGTGGAGAAGCGTTCCAGAACGTGGGCCGAGGAGAACCGTCTCGAACTCTCGAGCGAGGGCAAGATCGACGGGGCCGCTGCGGTGAGAAGGATCTCGATATTTCCGAGACGACCGCCACTTCCCGCGCGCCATCGTACCATATCGCACAAACGAATAATAAAAAAACGAATATAATTAATAAATAAAAGAACAAATATATCAAGGGACAACAAGATAAATAAATAGTAAACGATAACGGCACGCTCGGGCTCCCGTACGAGGATGAAATCCGAGCGAGAGGGTCGCCTTAAGGTGACTTTGGGGCTCGTCAATTCTGCCACGTGACAATATATATATATATATATATATATATATATATATATATATATATATATATATATATATATATATTAGGGTGATATATATATATATATATATACATATAAATGTTTAATTTTTAATTTAAAAAAAAATAAATTTTGATTTCAGTTTGTTTTATAAAAAATAAAATTATATAATAGTAATGTATATTAAATTAAATTAAATATTTATATAAATAAATGAGTTATTGATTTTAATCACCTTTTGTATCAGGGTTAATTTAATAAAAATTTTATGATTTTTCCTCGAATATTAACATATCTAGTTTTTTAATAAATGAATTTAATAAAGATCATTTTTTGTTTTATTTTATATCAAAATTTTAATTATTAAAAACTTTACGGCTAAACTTAAACTTTTTAATATAATTTATATTAAATAATAAATTGATAATGGTGATAATATCTATTTAAGTAAAAATGTTATAATTTATTTAATAAAAATTGAACCTCTGACTGAGAGGTATAGGTATATACCGTATCTACCGATCATACTCATGGTCGAGAATAAATACAATAATAATTTTTTTAACAATTACTTTTTGTGTAATTTTTACCGTTATTTTTCGCAGTGCGTAAGCAGCAATCATATTTGCTGACTAAGAGGTATACGACAGACCGTATCGACCGATCATACCCGTGATCGAGAATAAATGATAAAATAATTGAATAATTATTGCTGTATAAATTTAACCGTTGTTTTTTGCAACACGTAAGCAGCAGTCATATTTGCTGCCTGAGAGGTATAGAACATACCGTATCTACCGATCATACTCATGATCGAGAATAAATGCAAAGATAATTGTTTAAATAATTCTTGCTGTATAAATTTTACGGTTGTTTTTTTGCAGCGCGTAAGCAGCAATCATATTTACTGGCTGAGAGGTATAGAGCATACCGTATCTACCGATCATACTCACGATCGAGAATAAATACAATAATAAATTTTTAAGAATTATTTTTGTGTAATTTTAACCATTACTTTTCGCAGTGTGTAAACAGCAATGATATTTGCTGACTAAGAAGTATAGAACATACCGTATCTACCGATCATACTCATGATCGAGAATAAATGCAAAAATAATTGTTTAAGTATTTATTGTTGCGTAAATTTTACCGTTGTTTTTTGCAGCGCGTAAGCAGCAATCATGTTTGCTGCCTGAGAGGTATAGAACATACCGTATCTACCGATCATAATTTCGATCGAGAATGAATGCAAAAATAATTGTTTAAATAATTATTGTTGCGTAAATTTTACCGTTGTTTTTGGCAACGCGTAAGCAGCAATCATGTTTCCTGACTGAGAAGTATAGATCATACCGTATCTACCGACCATACTCATGATCGAGAATAAATGCAATAATAAATTTTTAACAATTATTTTTGTGTAATTTTTACCATTACTTTTCGCAGTGTATCAACAGCAATGATATTTGCTGACTAAGAAGTATAGAATATACCGTATCTACCGATCATAGTCATGATCGAGAATAAATGCAAAAATAATTGTTTAAATAATTATTGTTGCGTAAATTTTACCGTTCTTTTTGGCAGCGCGTAAGCAGCAATCATGTTTGCTGCCTGAGAGGTATAGAACATACCGTATCTACCGATCATAATTTCGATCGAGAATGAATGCAAAAAAAATTGTTTAAATAATTATTGTTGCGTAAATTTTAGCGTTGTTTTTGGCAGCGCGTAAGCAGCAATCATGTTTGCTGACTGGGACGTATAGATCATACCGTATCTACCGACCATACTCATGATCGAGAATAAATGCAAAAATAATTGTTTAAATAATTATTGTTGCGTAAATT
Source organism: Ophion obscuratus (assembly GCA_964007375.1). Classification (NCBI taxonomy): domain Eukaryota; kingdom Metazoa; phylum Arthropoda; class Insecta; order Hymenoptera; family Ichneumonidae; genus Ophion; species Ophion obscuratus. Next base: position 54,563,888 of record OZ023312.1, read on the forward strand.
TTACCGTTGTTTTCGCTGTGCGTAACCAGCAATCATGTTTGCTGACCAAGAAGTATAGAACATACCGTATCTACCGATCATACTCATGATCGAGAATAAATGCAATAATAATTTTTTTAACAATTATTTTTGTGTAATTTTTACCGTCTATTTTCGCAATGCGTAAGCAGCAATAATATTTGCTGATTAAGAGGTATAAAACATACCGTATCTACCTATCATACTCATGATCGAGAATAAATGCAAAAATAATTGTTTAAATAATTATTGTTGCGTAAATTTTACCGTTGTTTTTTTCTGCGCGTAACCATCAATCATGTTTGCTGACTAACAAGGGGACAGTACGGCAGTCGGATTTTTGTAATTTTTCGTACTCATGGTACGCGAAGTTCAGAGCTCGAATATTAATATCCCAAAGCAGTTCGACGCCATATTCAGAAATTTTCGAGAAAATTGACTTTGAAGTTTTCGAGCGCACTCTTATCCCACAAAGATGCAACGATATTCGAACCGGGCTCGTGGTGTACCGTGGTGAAGAACGTGGAAGACCACCGAAAAAGTTTGAAGACGCTGACCTGCAAGCCTTGTTGGACGAAGACGACTCTCAAACACAACAACACCTGGCGGATGTACCTACGGTAATGATATGATACTTTGTATCATATGATACTTTGCATCATATGATACAAAAATTCCGGTTTCATACTTACACACATGGTATATAACAATAGGTGATTATTTATAAAAAAATAAATAAATAATCCCGGGATAAAAATCATAAAATCTATGCTAACTCACATATATGTAATTATAATTGTCAATGATAAATGCAAGTCTTATTTTTCATTATCTCTTGCTTGAAATTGCGAATAGGCGACGTAAAAATATCCAGTAATAATATTTACATAAACTCCCTTGTAGATTAATAGGAATATAAATAGAAGAATAAATGTTGAAATATGTGAATATAACACTTGCTTTGGCAACCGTCGATATTGTGAATAACAGTTCTGCGTACATCGTTTGCCTTTGTCCTGATCAACTACCTGCGAAGCGGGCACAGCTGCTTGTGCACAAAAGATTTCTGGGAATTCCAGAACGGGTGGAAGGGATACGGCGTCTTCCGCAAGGAATGCCTGTTTGAAGTAGCATTCGACCGTTGGTTTTCGGAGCAGCAAGTACTGTTTTTCGGCGTGGTGCACGATTTTGTAGAATATTCGATAAAAAAAGATCAAAATGTCGGGCGTGGGAGACGACGACGTGCCTGGGCCTTCGACGGCACAAGATGATCTTGAATATTCTTTGTGCAGTGAAGTTTCAAAATTACGATTGAAGGATGCCCTCGTATATTACGAGCAAATTCTCACACAAAATAATCTTGTGGCACCAACACCATCGGAGGTAATTACTGAAGAGGGAATGTTACTAGCAGAAGACTTGTTCCATTATACAGTACAAACTTTACACGAAAAAAAGTTTGTAACGGATGAAGAACTAATTATGCTTGATGAATTGGACGAAGAATACGCTTTTGACGAACCTACATCTGACAACGAAGATTCTTCTGAAAATTATGAGCCAGAGGAGAAAAGGGCGAAATCGTACACGGACAATATTCCGCTGGATTATAAAAGGAAAGTTAGCAATATAGTTCGAGCACGACATGGAGCCTAAAAGTTCTGCAAAAAACGGGTGCAGCCGCTTAAAGCGTATGGAGGAATTGCCAAAATGGGAAAAACATGTAAAAAGCGGAGGAACCATGACAGACAAATACGCCATCATCGATTCGTGGACTTACGATCGCTTTGAGGAAGCGCGACAGAACAACCAACAAGTTACAACCCGGAACTTGCAGCAGTGGGCTTTATCGGCTGCGAGTCAATTTGAAAATTTTGATTTCAAAGCTTCCGATAGGTGGGTTGTGAAATTTAAACCGAGACATCGAATTCGCCAAAGAAAAATCACGAAGTTTGTAACGGAAAGAGAAACCGCAACGCTGGATGAAATCCTGGCTGCTGCAGAAGATTTTCGTATCCAGGCTCGTGATGTCATACCAAACTTTGGTCCCGATTTCGTCATTAATACAGACCAAACAGGTATTCACAATTTGTTCTCATTTTCCATAATAAATTAATGTAGACTTTCGTAAATAGTATTTTCAATTTATTCCTTTTCTATTTTTTTCAGGATGCCAATACCAGTCGACGTTCGACAGAACTCTGGCGACCAAAGGATCAAAAGTAGTGCTGGTAAAGCGGCAGAATATGAATAAAGTCACCCATTCCTATACTGCGCAGTACTCTGTCACCCTATCAGGAAAATTGTTGCCCCTGGTGTTCGTATGCCTACAAGAAACAACAGGTTCATTTGGTCCCAGAGTTCAAAAATCGGTCGACGAGTACCTAAAAAAATACGGAAACATCGTAGTCACGTCATCGAAATCGGAAAAATTGACTACAAAGTTATACAAAGATTTTTTAATCAACGTTTTGAAACCCTACGTAAAAAAAGAAAAGTTTTTCTTAATTATCGATTCCTGGGGAGGCCAAACCGATACCGTGATGTACAATGAGGTGTTTCGAAATGACAGGCGTCTGCCTACTTGCACGGTGCAAGTAAAAAATTTCATAAATCGTCTGCAGAACTGCGCCTATCTGATTGAACAAGGACGTAAAATTAATGATAGAGAAGATTGCATAAAAATTCATTCTATTGTTCATCATCAGTTGTCTTCTCCGGTCTTCAATAACATGATCAGATATGCGTGGTTTGCTTCGAAACTTTGCGATCAAAGAGAAATCTTCATGAACGTGAATGAAGTTTGTTTTCCGATCGATGTATTGAACAAAAATTGCGAATTTAACAATGCAGCGTTTGTACGGTGTGCGAGATGCCGTGAAAATTACTGTTTTCCTTGTTTTTACGATGGTTATCACTCTGGCTCGTGTAACATTACACCCGATGTATAAAACAAACGAATACAGACCGAATAATAAAGTATTCAATTCCTTACCCGACGTTTTTCATTTTCATCCTAAAAATGTTGGTTATAAATATTGATACTTGAAAATGTATGTTTATAATCAAGAGATAATTAAAAATATGACTTGCGTTTTTTCATTTAAAAAAATGAAAATGAATGAAATGAAAATGAAAAAAAAAAAAAAAAAAAAAATTTCGAAGTGAGACTCGAACCAGCGACCCCGCGATTACTAGACTCGAGCGCTACCGGGTACGCCACGAGCCCGGTTCGAATATCGTTGCATCTTTGTGGGATAAGAGTGCGCTCGAAAACTTCAAAATCAATTTTCTCGAAAATTTCTGAATATGGCGTCGAACTGCTTTGGGATATTAATATTCGAGCTCTGAACTTCGCGTACCATGAGTACGAAAAATTACAAAAATCCGACTGCCGTACTGTCCCCTTGTAAGAGGTATAGAACATACCGTATCTACCGATCATTCTCATGATCGAGAACAAATGCAAAAATAATTGTTTAAATAATTATTGTTGCGTAAATTTTACCGTTCTTTTTTGCAGCGCGTAAACAGCAATCATGTTTGCTGACTGAGAGGTATAGAACTTACCGTATTTACCGATCATACTCAAGATCGAGAATAAATGAAATCATTATTTTTGCATAAATTTTACCGTTGTTTTTTGCAACGCGTAAGCAGTCATATTTGCTGACTGAGAGCAAATATGTCTCAGGTATGAGGTGTAGAACATACCGTATCTACCGATCATACTCATCATCGAGAATAAATGCAAAAATAATTGTTTAAATAATTATTGTTGCGTAAATTTTACCGTGGTTTTTTTCAGCGTGTAAACAGCAATCATATTTGCTGACTGAGAGGTAGAGAAAATACCGTATCTACCAATCATACCCATGATGGAAAAAAATGAAAAATGATTGTTTAAACAATTATTTTTGCGTAATTTTTACCGTTGGTTTTTGCAGCGCGTAAGCAGCAATCATTTTTGCTGAGAGGTATAGGACGTACCGCACATTTGTTAATGTAATAATTGTTAAAAATAATTAATTTTGAACAATTATCTCTCTGCAGAAAAGCGCGAGCCGCCAGCAAGAACTCTTGCTACGAAATTGAGATTCTCCATGATCTCGAATTTCGTGCGAAGTCGGCGTTGACAAAAAAAAACGAAATTCGTTGTCGACGTTGACCGTGGGTCAGCGTGTGGGTATATACGTGTATATACCCACACGAAGTGTATACTCGCTGCGAAGGGACAGCATGCGGGAAGAAAACAATCTTCACCCGCGTGCGTCCGACGTAGTGAATGCCACAGACACACGAGCATACACACACGTTGCGTCGAGGCATAACAATATAATGTAAGCCTCGGCGCAAGGTGACCCGCGATTCCGTCGCAGCGTGCGTTCGGAACGAACACACGTCCGAGACGAACGCGCGCTGTGACATCTAGCGGTAGGGAGTAGTAGCTCGTGCGAGCTCTGCCCTACCGATTCGAGCCGGGGGCGTCGGAGTTTCGCGTCGGGTGTCATTCCGTCTTAATGTCTTGAACTATGAAAATATATGGGACTTGTGAAAAAATATATATGTATGTATGCTTTATTCGATTCTCCGTAGGATTACAAAGGCCTCCGTTTCCTCTCCTCCCTGACATTCTTCCTTATAATTTCCTTGTGAAAAAATATATAAAATTATTTCTTAAAATTAATATAAATAAAATAGTGAAATCAATTATATTAAAACAAATAAATGTATTCAATAATTTTTAATTCTTTGAATAAAGTTATTCAAATCAAATTTTTTAAATTAATTAATCGACATTCAACTATTCGAAATAATATGGGAATAATAACAAAATTTGAATAGCAGAAATTCAATTCAAATCAACCATTGAATTGGTACGAGAATCAAAAATAGAAAATAAAGTTCTTACCATTTGAAGATACATTTAAAAAATGTTATTATTATACAAATACTTTTTTAAATCTAAATAAAACTATATTTAAACTTAATCAATTGTATAGTGATACTTGTGGAATATAAAAAATATTAATTTTAATAATTTAAAAATGACATTTTAACTTTATATCTTAATTTATTTCTTTCATTAGAGGTAATATTAATTACGATATATTGATTTAAGAGATCAAAACTTTAAATTCAGTCATCCAATGAAAATGGATAAGAAATTCATTGTATAACATTTCATGATTAGTTCTTTCAATTGCAATAGGTATAAATCTATAAGTTTACCACACATTTTAGAACATTGTCCATAATATAATCTAGATAGATTTATATTAATTAAAGTTTGATTACTTCGGCCAGGGATTGAATCAATTTTCATACCTAATGATGGAACAGTTCAGGAACGAATTACATCTGAAGAATTAATTAATATACGAATTTGATTTTTATTTGGGCTGATTATATTATTATCAATATCTAAAAAACGGGAATTATTTATGTTGATATCGTTATTTTTAATTATAAATGAATGAAATTTAGTTTTATTAAAATCTGAATATTCATAAGATCAGTAACATTGATATCAAATAGATTTAATTGTTAGAGTTGATATATAAATTTCATCTGTTAAATATGAAACATTGAATGAAGGAATTGCTAGATAAATTAAAATTAATATCGGAAATAATATTTTAAATTATATATGAATCAGGATATCGTCGAGGTATTCCATTTAGACCCAAAAATCGTTGGAGGAACAAAGTTAAATTAACTCGAAAACTTAACTTAATAACTTTTTATGTAATGTTAAGCCGGTTATTAATGGATATCGATAAATAAAAACTCCGATAATAGGAAATACAGCTTCCAGAGATAATACATAATGAAAATGATGTACTACATAATAAGTATCATGTAAAGTAATATCACTTGATGAATTACCTAGAATTACTCCAGTTGATCCTCCAATCACAAATAAAAATACAAATCCTAATGTTCAAAGGTTTGAAGGATTAAATTTTATTTTTGATCCATGGATTGTAGCTAATCATCTAAAGACTTTAATTCCTGTAGGGATTGCAATCATTATAGTTGCTAAAGTGTAATAAGCTCGAGTATCTATGTTAATTGTACATATATGATGGGATCATACAATGAATCCTAAAAATCGAATAGCTAATATTGAATAAATTATACGAATAGAACAAAAAGATTCTTTTTTTTTCATTTTGGTAAAAAAATATATGGAAAACCAAATATGGGAAATTATATGGTATAACCAAATCCTGGTAAAATTAAAATATAAACTTCAGGATGTCCAAAACATCAAAATAAATGTTGGTATAGAATTGGATCTCCTACACCTGATGGATTACAAATTGTATTTAAATGTCGGTCTGTTAAAAGTGAAGTGACCCCTGCTAATAGAGAAACAGCTCATAATAATAAAGTTGTTATAATTAATATTAATCATGAAAAAAAACCCGATGAGTTGGAACATTTAACAAATAACAATATAACATTTTTTTATATTTATGATGATTGTGGTAATAAAATTAATTGCTCCTATAATTGAGGATAATCCTGCGAGATTAAGAGAGAAAATGGCTGTATCTAATGATATTCCTTCATGATATAAATTTAATGAAAGAGGTTTCTTATAATTAATCAATTAATAGGAGGAGGTAAAAGTGAAAATCGCAAATAATTTATGCGTGGAAATGATATATCTGGGGCTGCTAATATTAAGAGAATTATTTAATTCTCAAATCCTCCAATTATAATAGGTAAAACTATTTAAAAAATATGATGAATGCATGACGTGTAATGATGGAACTATATAATTGATAATTATTAATGAAGTAACCAGGATGAACGAATTCTATACAAATTGATACACTTAATGAAGATCCGATTATACCAGACAATATTCCCAAAATAAAATAAAAAATTCCAATATCATTATGATTAGTAGAAAAAAAAATCATTTTAGAATTATTTTTTACTTAATCAAAAATTATTGCAAATTTAAAGATATATTAGTTATAAAATTTTAAGTAATGTATCCGATTTAAGTACTAAATTGTAAATTAATTTGAAAGATTAATTCTCTACTATAACATTATTAAGATTTAAAAGTAAATTTTTATTTTTATTTTCATTTTGAAGATTAATCTTGTTTTAACTTAAAATGTTATATAATTCAATTATTTAACATTCATACATTTAATGAACTGATAAATAAAGTTATAAATAAATTATTTATATTATTAATATTAAAACTTTATAATATACATTAATTTTTAAGAACATTTTTTCATAAGCCTAAAGAAAGAATATTACGTGTGTAAAATAAAAAACAGATTGATATAATTACTGAAATTAATAAGATAATAAATGTAATTTAATGTTAATTGAGATGTTAATTGAAGATCAGAAAAATAAAAAAACGGTTGGGGCCACGGCTTCATTTTTACTCCTTGTCATAAATAAAAAATTCATATTTTGGTATATCAATGTTTTATTGATATACATAATTAACAAATTCATATACAGAGGTATTTCTAGAATTCCTATCGCTCATTTTCTGGTTCAACCTGTGCCGAAGAACCAGGGAGCTGTCAGGTGAAAAACGCAGTCCCGATGGATTTCGTGCGAAAGGAAATATAGCCGGTAGCGGAGTCTCCACAATCCGACACCTTAGCTATATATACTAGGCTGCCGAAGATACCCATTCGACTTTCGGAGACCGTCAGCCTAAGCACGTGCAGTGCGCTGGCAAGAGAGTAAGGGGTGGTTAGGTACCAGTGGTCTGCAATCTCCTCGATTTCGTCGCGCGCGCGTTTGTAGTATTGGTGTGAATTGGTTTTTCTAAATTTACGGCTGAACTATTGGAGATAAAGAAAAGAATCGTATACACCTATGAGGTTAAATCTTCCATTCTACAACTTTTATTCGAAACTTTTTTGCGATTTCCTCTTCGTTCTCGAAATAATGCATATTTTTCGGTTTTTAACCATTTTCTTCACTGTTAATAGTTAAAATTCCTAGAAATTCAGATTCTCCAGGTCGATTAACATAGGAATACATGTTTAACTAAGCGGTCACAAAAATTTTCGACTTTGGCCACTTTTGACTGGACTATACTTGTTCTTCAAATTATTTGCCTTCTTCTTCCTCTCACTGTTCTTCTTTTCGTACCTCCTCTTTCATCTGTTGTTTTTGTGCTACTGTTACTTCTTTTTCTTCATCTTCTTCTACTACTAACACGTTGTCTTCTTATTCTTCTGCTTTCTCTCCCTATTATTTTTCTCTTCCCGGGTTTGCATATTTTTCTCCATCTTTCTCCTACCGTTTTCGAGGATCTTCCGCCATATTCATCATCGTCCTATTATACCTTATCCTTTTTCCGTCTTCGGATTTTGTCTTAACTATTTTGATTCTTACTTCTTATTCTCAGATTCAGACAAGCCTTCGTGTACTTCCTGCTTTCTACTAGCTCCATCGTTGACCGTCTAAACGCCAATGCCAGATTTCATTGCTACAATCTCGGTCTTTATTAACCTTTTTCGAAATTTCGAGTAGTTTCCCATGCTAACTATACTTTACAGATAATTTGGTTGCGCATACCTACACACAGACACATAGCTGTGTGTGTGTGTGTGTGTGCGTGTGTGTGTGTGTGTGTGTGTGCGTGCGCGTGCGCGTGCGTGCGTGCGTGCGCGCGCCCGTGTTTGTGTGTGTGTGTGTGGGTGTGTGTGTGTGTGTGTATGTGTGCGTGCGCGTGCGCGTGCATGCGTGCGTGCGTGCGCGCGCCCGTGTTTGTATGTGTGTGTGTGGGTGTGTGTGTGTGTGCGCGCGCGCGCGCGCGCGCGTGCGTGCGTGTGTGTGTGTGGAAACGCTGCCACTCGCCATTGTTCTATCTCGAGCTCATTTTTCGCTCGTGTCAATTAATGTCTCACTCGTCCGTCGTTTACATATACATACACATATAAAGCGTCGATAATACTATATTTTGTCTTCAACGACCAGTGCAGCACCTGCCTCGGCTCCAGCAAAATGTAGAACGGAAGAAATCACAAGAAGAGAAGGAGAAATGAGTCGAAAAAAGAATGAGAGAGAAAGAGAGAAGGAGAGAGAGCGAGAGAGAGAGAGAGAGAGTGAGATGGGGATTGATCGATGAACCAAGAAACCGCGATGGATTGGCCCCGTCTCCTCTCAGCATCTTCTACTTTCGCGGTGCTCCCTTTTATTTCGTCCGTTTCTTCTCTCCTTTATCCCCATTCCTGAAGTACAATTTTTGCGGCCTTCTAATCTCTCTATGGAGGATTTAAAAATGTTTTCCTTTCATTTAGCTTCTATTTCGGAAGATCTTCCTCGCATAGTATATCGGAATATTTATCACACTATTATTTTTTCATACTTTTCTGTTTGTGTTCCGAAATTTAGAACACGGCATTATAGATATCGAAGTCTGTTGCATTGAGATAACGGGATCGCGAATAAAAAAAAAATAAAAAGAATAATAAGGATACTGATAGAACAAGCCATTGAAAACCAGTGTGCTGGTCGAGTGGTTAGCGTCCTTGCCTTTGAACCAGAACATCGGCAGGTCGCTGGTTCGAATTCCGGTCCCGTAGTCTTGGAGTAAAATAAATACGAGTGTGATGTAGCCCCAGTTCTACACTAATGTCAAACATCCGCACCGGCACGTGTGTGTGTGCCGTGTGTGTATCACTGTAGCCCGTAATTTATTTCTCGATGAAGCGCGACTAGCTCCGAAACTGGGAAGCATACCTGGGACCGGCTGTATTGGTATAGATTTTCCACTGATTTCCTTTACCCGTGGCAGAAATGTCATGGCGAATGCGATACAGTGGGGGGGGGGGGGGGGGGGAGTCGGCTGTGGCCGCAAGATGGGGATGAGAAAGAGAAATATGTTGTGGAATGTAATGAGGAGGAAGACCGCGTACAATGGAATCTACGACTAGAACAAGCCATCGAGGATGGAGGGAGTCATCCCGAAATGTTACCATAGCAATAACAATTGGACTCATTATTGTTTCATTTGTTTCAAGCCGGGATGCAAAATTTGGGATTGATTTACTAACGCTTTGAAAGCATATTACACTTTTAATTTGCTTTCGTTTTACATCCGTTCTTATTGGACGTCGTTTTACTCTCAGATAGGGGGAGAAAGAGCTTAAGGGTATACCCCACCAGTGTGAACTTTGAAAATTTTGGTGATTTTCGGGAACTTTTTGGCAGGAAAGTACTCACATAAATGTTTCGGAATATTAAGAATATATCAGGTTGATAAAAAAGTTTTGTCGCAATAATTTCAATATAATTTATTTATTTATATATCTTATACAAAACATTTCTAATCGACAATATATTCGCCATTGGTTTCTATGACACTCGATCATCTAGTTGGTAACTCATTTATTCCCTTTGCCAAAAACTGCGGTGGCTGGAACTCAAAGAAATTTGAAATATCCCTTCTGAGATCGTCGTCGTTTTTGAAAGTTTTGTTTCTCAAATATGCCTTCAAATGTCTGAACAAATGGTAGTCAGATGGCGCGATGTCGGAAGAGTATGGTGGATGAGGAACGGTATTCCAGTGAAGCTCAGTGATTTTAGTCTTAAGGCTTTCACGGCTCTTTATGTAATGAGAAGAGTATGTGGCTTCCGGATGGAGGCCGTGTTGAGGATCAGCGTTGTGCCGACGTTTCGCAAACGTTACAGTCTGCATCATCAGGGCTGAGAGCTCCAATACTGAAGCTCTCGTGTCTCAGGTATTCCTTATATAGTTGCAGTCATCGTTCCGGATGGCTGCACCAGCCAATCAGATGTTTTAATTGATCAGCTGGTCAATTAAAAAACCGGGAGGACGGTGTGCCAAATAGGATTGACGTGATATCCTCCATCTCTGTTTAGATTGTCCGGATGTTTTCGGATTTCCAAGCCTTCTCGGTGTTTCCTGGAAAAATAGCTGTTTGATGGGGCCAGACTTTGGGCTTTGTCGAACTGGATGACATGACCAGTCTCCATCCAATGTTCGGCCAGCGCTGATTGTGTAATATGGCCATATTTGATACACCGTTGGTGTTCTTTGATCCGTGTACTGATCTTCCTCCCAGTTTCTCCTATGTACACTTTACCGCATGAGCAGGGTATCTTGTATACTCCTGGTGCACTTAATGGTGGTCTTTGGTCTTTTGCACTCGGAATCACTTGTGCTAGTTTCTTCTGAGGTTTGAAGATGACTCGCACGTTATGTTTTCCAAGGACCCTCCCTATGCGATCGGTTATGCCCTGAAGGTATGGAAGGCAAGTTGTTGCGGTTATTTTTCCTTCATTCTCCCCATCAGGTGCTGTAACCGTTTTCGGATCAGCTATTTTTCTTTTTAGATTTTTGATCGTTCTTTCGATGTTGCCTGGCTTGTAGCCATTGTCTCCTAAAGCTTTTCGTAGGTGTTCTAGTTCAACCTCCAAGGAGTCTGGTTCGGAGATCGCTAGAGCTCTGTAGACCAGAGAGCTTATGACCGACTGTTTTTGGGAAGGGTGGTGATGGGACGTAGCATGGAGGTATCTATCCGTATGCGTTGGCTTCCGGTAAACTTTATGGCCCAAACTGCCATCGCTTTTCCGTTGAACCAGTACATCCAGAAAAGGGATTTGATTTTCCTGTTCTATCTCCATGGTGAATTGAATATTGGGGTGCTGGGAGTTGAGGAAGGTTAAGAAATGATTGAGATTTTCTTTACCGTGACTCCAAATGACGAAGGTGTCATCGACATATCGGAACCACGTCAATCCTATTTGGCACACCGTCCTCCCGGTTTTTTAATTGACCAGCTGATCAATTAAAACATCTGATTGGCTGGTGCAGCCATCCGGAACGATGACTGCAACTATATAAGGAATATCTGAGACACGAGAGCTTCAGTATCGGAGCTCTCAGCCCTGATGATGCAGACTGTAACGTTTGCGAAACGTCGGCACAACGCTGATCCTCAACACGGCCTCCATCCGGAAGCCACATACTCTTCTCAAGCTCAGTGATTGTTTTGTGGGTTTCCTTTGCGACATGGGGTCTCGCGTTGTCGTGGAGAAAGTGCACAGTCGCGCGTCTTGGCCGTTTTTTTCTTATAGCTTTTGCCAATTCCTGGAGATTCTCGATGTATCGTGTAGAGGAGATCGTCTTACCTACAGGGAGAAAATTGTGAAACAGCATTCCCTATGCGTCCCAGAAAGAGCACAACAAAACCTTTTGTGAGTGACGATCAGATTTCGGTTGGTGTGGCGGTTTTTCTCCGATAGGAAGCCAGTAGACTAAACGCGTTCTGTGATCATACAAGACCCAGCTTTCATCTCTCGTCACAAGATCTTCTAAAAACTCCTTGCGATGGTGGCGAAGCAGGAGAGACTGGTAGATGGTCACGCGACAGTTCTTATTGTCGTCGGTGAGACGGTGTGGTATACATTGAGCTAGAACCTTCCTGTATCCCAAGTTGTGTAAGTGATTGACTATTGACGGTTGGGTGCAGCCAAGTTCTCTTGCTAGCTCGTGCATACTTGCTTCCGGTTTTTCTTTGATGCACCGGAGTAATGCTTCATCATCGATGGTCGACGGTCGTCCGGAACTTTCCTTATCTTCAAGGCTTGTGTCTCCAGATTTTAAACGATGGAACCAACGCTGGACTGTTCGATGAGAATATACGTTCTCGCTGAATGCATCCTGTATATTTTTAGCAGTTGTGCTTGCGTTCGTGCCGCGCCGCCACTCGTAAAAAATGATCGCTCGAAGTTGCTCCTGCGAGATCGAAGCCATTTCTGTCCACTAGAACGCGCGCTCGCCCTTTTATACCCTGTCAGGCGGAAGAGTAGAAAATATTCTAGAATATTCTCGACATAGCTCGATCTCATATTAAGTCAATACGTAAAAAGACATTTTTAAAATTTTTGCGACAAAACTTTTTTATCAACCTGATATTTGGCTATATTTGACCTATATTACATCATTCTTTTCATATAAAAATATTGCGATCCAAGCGACTTATGCGCGGCGTTCGAAGGCGCCAAAAAAAAGCTCCTCCACTGCTGACATTATTCCGGCCGATTGAGTAGCTGAGACCGAAAAAGGAAAAAATGTCATTAAACTTGAAGGTATTTCCTGTACAATGACGTAGGATTTTCGAAAAATATCAAACTCTAATAAAATGGCGTAGTTATGAAAAAAACGTCTGTTTTCTTGCCTATAAAATGGTCGTTTTCTCAATGCCAAATATTAAATTTTCAGCCAATCAAAAATATCCTACGTCATTATAGAGTAAATATATTCAAGAGTACTCAGTTCAAATGTCAAGTCAATCAGATAATTGCTCTTTGAGTTACAATGTCAGCAAATTTGAAACATCTCAATTCGAGAAAAACACGATTAAAGATTTAACTATCAATTTTTGCAAGATAAAATGATATTGATATAAATAAAAATGATATTATTGAAAGTATAAACTGTCGAAAAAGGCAAAAAAATCGATTTTTCGAAAGTGTCACATTGATAGAGCGCTTTAACGAAAAAATATTACAGGATGTTTAAAATTTTTTGGACGAGTAATTTATGTATAAAAAGAACTGTTCGTAAAATTTCAGTTACATTTGAACATAGTTGCAGCGTACTTTATGGCAACGTACTGAAATTCTACTCATTTCCTCGCTCAGCTCTCCCATACATCCTGACCATCCTGTATGACAGCGGCATAGACAGTCCAGCTTGTAAGGATTTTAATCTAATAAAATTAAGTATCAACAAGTGCAGATGCAACGATCATTAAAAAGATTACTTTTGTCCGGAAATTTGAATCTAGGTTTACATATTATGCAACTTGCACGAATTCCAAACTTTGGCTTCTTTTGCTGCCGATTGTACCTCTCATACATTGATAATCAAAAACAGAGATAAAATTTAATGGCGAAAAGCAAAATAACAAATGCACACAAAACAGTTGACAACCAAAGAATATAAAAAAGAGAAAATATAAATAAAATTGGAAAACTATATAAATCGAAGAATAACGAAAGCATACAGAAAGAAACACAACCTTAAAATAATAAGAGAGAAAGAGAGAGAGACACCAGCACTGGTCGATTGGTGTCTTTTCGGCTCCGGCGGTATATCGAGTTAAGTAGTGCTATGCATTTCCAGTACTCGAAGCGGTGGCCGCTCAGCCCGGCACTGGCTGGGGCATCAACCGGTGAGCGGAAGGCCGATACTCCTGAGATATTAGGTATAGGTACCAAGAGCGTACCCAAGATCTAAGCTAGGGTGGACAGTTCATATTAGTTTCGCAGAAGGGGGGGGGAGAAGGCAACCGATAATAGTCTTCATTTTTTTTCATCTAGGGAGGAGGCAGCAGCCCCTCGCTGGGTACGCCCTTAATAGATACATGAGCAAAGTCTGTGCACCAAAGAATCGGAAGAATCTGAGGCTCTTAATACCGGTACGGGTTTTCCACCGTTTCCGCGTACCCTCGGACAATGCGATATAGTGTAGCTTAAGACGGCCGTGGACGCAATGGAAGTTAGGTTAGATTAGCGAAGTGCGGGTAGGGAGTGATAGGAATGGGCTCAATTGGAAAGGATAATATGTTAAAAACCATACAAGGGTATACGTTGAAACTCGGGAAATGAAACGAAATAATGAAGAGAAAAATGAAAGGGAGAGCGAGAGAGAAATTAATGTTTCACAAGCAGTGAGAATTACGGGGAAACCTTACAGGCTGTCACTCACGAATTTTGATAAGTCTCAGATGTGTTGTAGAGAGACCTACCGTGAGTACCTGAGTAAAGGGATTTTATACAACGCTCTTTAGTTTTCGAGAAAAAAACGTTTGAAAGTTTAGATCGTAGCTACTATACCGGTACAGTTGCACCTTTGTCGAACCAGCGGGCGTGGCCCAGTGCGCAAGGTTCCCGGCTTTGGCGCTCGAGGTCCAGGGTTCGAGTCCCGTGATGGCTTTTTTTTGTTTCACAAAATATAAATAAATGCAACGGATGATGCAAATCCGTCTAATTATTTTTTTTAAATTTATTTTAAGAAAAATGTTATTCATTTTTTAAATTTTTTACTTTCCATTTTTTTAAATCTTTTATTATTATTTTATTTTTCACGCAGAAAAAAAAAGAGAGGAAGAATTTATAACATAGTTCACAAGAAACTGCAGTTTATTATTTTTCATTACAATATGCACTTCAAAATGACCTGCTCAAAATCAGGAAAGTTTACAAAATAATTGTATGAAGAGTTCTTGAAATCTTTTATTCTTCCCTACGTGAAACAAAAAAAAATTCTATTCATTATCGATTCGTGGGGAGGGCAAACTGATGAAACGCTTTACGATGACATCTTTGTAGACGAGAAGAAGGCATGTACATGCAGTATTAAAGTTATACCGCCCAAGTGCACGCCGATTTGCCAACCGTGCGACGTATATTTTTACCGGCAAGGGAAAGATTTCACAAACAAAAAATGCTCCCGATTTGTTAAAAAATAACAGAGAAATTGCGTCAAGGGAAGATTCCACGCAAATTCATTCTTTGATTCTTCATTAATTAAGCGCACCTGCTTTCGCGCCGATGATTAAATATGCGTGGTTTGCAGCGAAGTTAATTGAGGAAAGACCGCTGTTTTTAAATGTCAATCAAGTATGCTTGCCAATAACGCTGCTCCAAACTCCGTGCGCCTGCAAGGCCATAGTTTTTATACTATGTGCGCGTTGCTCTTTGGTCTTGTGTTTTACTTGCTTTTACGACAAATACCACCCGCAATATTGTTCTGATGTAACAAGCGACCACAGTGATAGCAAGTAAGAAAAACCTATATATTGCAATGAAAAATAATAAACTGCAGTTTCTTGTGAAAGATGTTATAATTTCTTCCTGTCTTTTTTTCCACGTGAAAAATAAAATAATAATAAATAATGTTAAAAAATGGAAAGTAAAAAAGTAAAAAAAATCATAAAAAAATTAAATAAATAAATAAAATAATAATAAATAATTAGACGGTTTGGCATCATCCATCGAATTTATTTATATATTATGAAGAAAAAAAAACGCCATCACGGAACTCGAACCCTGGACCTCGAGCGTCAGAGCCGGGAACCTTGCCCACTGGGCAACGCCCACTGGATCGACAAAGGTGCAACCGTACCGGGATAGTAGCTACGAGCTAAACTTACGAAGGTTTGTTCTCGAAAACTAAAGAGCGTTATATAAAATCCCTTTACTCAGGTACTCAAGGTAGGTGGCTCTACGACATATCTGAGACTTATGGGAATCCGTGAGTGACAGCCTGTACGGTCCCCTTATAAGTCAAGCGGCAGTACCTAATTCCCTATGCCATTTATGAAATAAGAGTTAAAGGTGTACTGACAGACTCTCCGTCACACACTGGTCATGATTGACGAACGGTTACCCTATACGTTGACAGAATCTTTCTCCTCCCATGTTTACCCCTTGCATTCTCGGCCGCCCCGTCTTTTTTTAAGTTTCTCTGAAAGTGGTGATATAGAGAATGGTTACAAGGATGGAGAAGAGAGAGAGGGGCTGGGGGGTTGGTAAAGAAACAGCAGCAGAAGTAACATTCGTGGATACACAGGCGGGAGCTAATGAGGCAGTTCTCGAGCTCCCGTTTGCCCGATGGACAACTGTACGCATATATACATACACCACAGATGTACATATGCAGAGTGAAATGTTCAACGTCTATATAACGGATGTTTGTGGGTGAGTGTGTGTGTGTGTGTGTGTGTGTGTGTGTGTGTGTGTGTGTGTGTGTGTGTGTGTGTGTGTGTGTGTGTGTGTGTGTGTGTGTGTGTGTGTGTGTGTGTGTGTGTGTGTGTGTGTGTGTGTGTGTGTGTGTGTGTGTGTGTGTGTGTGTGTGTGTGTGTGTGTGTGTGTGTGTGTGTGTGTGTGTGTGTGTGTGTGTGTGTGTGTGTGTGTGTGTGTGTGTGTGTGTGTGTGTGTGTGTGTGTGTGTGTGTGTGTGTGTGTGTGTGTGTGTGTGTGTGTGTGTGTGTGTGTGTGTGTGTGTGTGTGTGTGTGTGTGTGTGTGTGTGTGTGTGTGTGTGTGTGTGTGTGTGTGTGTGTGTGTGTGTGTGTGTGTGTGTGTGTGTGTGTGTGTGTGTGTGTGTGTGTGTGTGTGTGTGTGTGTGTGTGTGTGTGTGTGTGTGTGTGTGTGTGTGTGTGTGTGTGTGTGTGTGTGTGTGTGTGTGTGTGTGTGTGTGTGTGTGTGTGTGTGTGAACGCGTATAGAGAGGGCGTTGAAGTTTCTCGCTCGGTTATATTTCTCTGTGACGCGTCCCCCTGCCTGTCCAGGCTGTCGGTCCATCCATCCGTCGGTTCTGAAGGCGAAGAGAGACGAAAAGATCGAAGCGGGTGCACCCGGACGAGATTTCAAGAGAACCGAACGGGAGAGAGGAAGAAAGATAAAGCGCGAAAGGGTTTCGAGAAAGAGGAGGAAGCAAGGGTGATGGAGCGAGGTGGGACGAAGAGAAAGAGAGAGACAGACAAAAGAAAGGAAATAAGAGCGTCAGAGAGATTGACGTGGCACGCCGTTCCCGTTGACAAGAATGTGACAAGAACCTAACTGACCTTGCACTTACCTCCGAAACAAACTCTCCTACTGTTCCTTAACTTTT
>OZ023312.1:54581754-54589254 GCA_964007375.1 Ophion obscuratus
AAAAACTCATTTGCGGCTTAGCTTAATGAGTATTCAATCGACAAACACCAGTACAATAATCTGTATCCACACACGGACTAAAATGGACGGGTTGAATAATTGAAAACTTGTCAAAAATAAAAATACCTCTTATGTTAACGCTAAGGTGAACGAGTTAGTACTCAATTTTAGGAAATATTCCAAGAATCATACCATGATAATTCGAAATTCTTAAGGCCTGCGACACTTATTGCGACACAAATGCCTGACACTAATGTCCGTTCTGTTCACACATAAGACGGTTTCGGTGTCCCAGAAAGTCTCTGTACTGTGATGTCGCTATACAAGTGTCTCAGATGTTCACACACAAAACTACTGACACGCTGCGGTACCCGCTCGGATGCCATGGAGAAACGCCATGCGGCGGCAGCCGTAATTTTGTGCGCTGTTATTAAGGGGCTATACCAGTTTGACACTTTAAAAAGATCGATTTTTTTGCCTTTTTCGACAGTTTATTTTTTCAAGAATATCATTATCATTTATATTATATTTGTCAATATCATTTTATTTTGCAAAAATCGATACTTAAATCTCTAAACGCATTTTTCTCGAAATGAGATTTTTCAAATTTGCTGACATTGTAACTCAAAGAGATCCGATTGACTTGAAATTTGAACTGAGTACTCTTGAATATATGTACTCTACAACGACGTAGGATATTTTTGATTGGATGAAAAATGACGATTTGGCATTGAAAAAACGACCATTTTATAGGCAAGAAAAGAGATATTTTTCATAACTACGCCATTTTGTTAGATTATGATATTTTTCCTTTTTCGGTTTCAGCTACTCAATCAGCCGGAATCATGTCAGCAGTGGAGGAACTTTTTTTGCGCCTGCAAAGGCAGCGCATAAGTCGCTTGGGGATCTCAATATTTTTCTACGAAAAAATTATGTAATATAGGTCAAATATATTTTTAATTTTCCAAAAGATTTAATTGAGTACGTTTCGTCCAAAAAAATCCTGAAAATCACCCAAATTTCCAGCGTTCACACTGGTATAGCCCCTTAAGCTGTGTTCTTAAATTATAAATTTTTCTGCCGACTTTAGCCGATATTATGCCAAACTGTTCCGCCAAGCATTGAAGTGCTGCCTGTTTTTTTACTCTATTTTTATAATCAGCACAACATATTTGGCAAAGTTCAGGCAGTCCTTCCACAAAAAATATCAAATTTTTAATGCTCTCCTTGCTCCACGTAATGGCCATTTTGATTTAACGCGGGTCGCGAGTGTCTGGATAATTTCGCGCCGGTTCGAAAACTTGAACACTGCGGCAGACACTCCGACACAACCTGTTCACACAGCGCTCGGCGCGACACCTAGCGAGATGTCGCAATAAATGTCGCGAGATCAGACAGTGGGGTTCACACACAGACACTCGATACACCAGTGTATACACCAAAGTGTCGTAGTGTAAACCTACCTTAAACCTATCTTTAGACTTTGGACTAACCTAGGTTAGGTATGTTCCTAACGAGGTGACCTATCACGCCCTTAAGGCCTTTATGACACCCTGTATTATAAAGTGGCGGAGCTACAATGAATTTTTTTTTAATTTTTCAGAAAAGCATTCCTTCAGCTTCATTTTTCACGTCTTCTAACAGAATTACCAGTAACTAAAATATACATTTTAAGGAAATACTACTCATCCTTTTTCACTTTACTGAAAGAAAACGATTTTTGCTGTCTTTAGCCAAACGAATTGATTTAATGCAAACAAATTAGATACAATGGAGCCGCGATTTTAATTTTGATAATCTATGACAATATTATAACAACAATCAGAGTCTTCGACAGAGCCGACAAAAATATGAATGCTGCGCGGCGCTAGTTTTGTGCACGGCGCCAATGATGATAAAACCTTCGTATGGCCAGATACTTTTCGAAAATTTTGAAAATTACGAACATTGCTAGCTGAAGAGAAAAAAGATCGATTTCCGCCAAAAATAACTACAATTATTTGTTATTAACAAATGAATAAACATGTAAAAAATAATCCACTCATACGATAGAAACTGTTTTTAAAAAACGCCCTAGGCTATAAAACTATGCCATGAAAAATCTTATTTTTGACATTTTAGGCTTATGCGGACCCCTGAAAAAATGGACACGGCATTGCCATATTGAGACAAATGGAAAAAAAATCGCAATTACATTACAGAGTTATCGCAACTACGATGATCAATTAGTAGTAATTGAGCCACTTGAAGGAACAACCTAAGGGACATCCCGAGTCAACATTTTCAACCCGACAAATGAAGGCTTCCTTTCCCGAGCAGAAGTCGGCAATAGAGAATTATCGGGTATCTAAAGGAGGGTACAGTGTTTGGAAATACCGGACATTAGGGCCTCCGTTGAACGTCCGGCATGGCAGAAACTGGATATTTTCTCTGAAAGTGAGGACAACAACTGAACTTACGGAACCTCAGGTGGGCCTACTTCGAGCGCTCCCGCAAAACCTACCGCACCCCCGCCCCCATCGGCCTACTGTACACTGCTACAAAAAAAAAAAAAAAATTTTATAGGATTTATTTCAATAATATAGGTTTTTTCCTTGTCACACACCCTACTACGTATTTGTTTCAAAGATATTTATATATGTTAATAAAGATGAGATTCAAATGAATCTTTATTTGCTTCCCGAGTCAAAATGTTTAGCCTCCTCTGAACCCTCGCAGGACCCATTTCTTTTGTAACACATAAGCCGCCAGCCTCCGTTGAACCGACGAAACCGCGTTTGCCGAGTTCAGTGCCATGAAGAGACCTCCTCTTGGTCCAGGGTAGTAGCCTCTGCTAGACCTCCCAAACCTTCTCTCGACCACCAATTTCAGTGAAACGTGCAGAGCACAGGCCTCCTTAACCTGCTTTCAATCTCAAACTGTTGCCTCGACCCCACCTAACCTGCTTTCGGCCCAAATTCGATATCTCCTCCATCATCATTCCACCGTGGCCTGATCGGTAACCCGTTCGATGACGAAGATAATACGAAATTAATAAAAATACGTCGTCCCCTTATCAAATTATTAGTGCAATATTAATATGCGAAAACAATCAAATTTTCTCAATATCGATTTATTATTATTTTATAGGCAATTCATAGAAGAATGCTTGTATATACAGTCTTACTCCAATTCTATTGGATTAATGGGCATTTTCCTGTGAGAAAAAATCTCACAGGAAAATTCTTAAAAAATGCCAGTCTATCCAGTATAAGCTTACGCGACGTTTTTCGTCCTTGACATTTCTTGTTAAACCCTCTAGTTCTTGAGTTACATTGCATTATCTAGAATTAGTCTTTTTTAGCAAAACATTGCGAAAAAAATCGTACAAAACTTTATAAAAAAATGCAAATGGAGTTCCTGCTACCCCGTTCAAGTTTATCATGGATGAACGTAACAATTTTTTTTTGCATAAGTCATGTGCCCAATTCTCAATGGCCGAAAAAAGCCGAAAATCAGTCACGTATAAAAGTGCGTACCGGGTCGAAAAGAAAATGATAAAAAAATATTTCAGAAAAGCAATATAAAGCTGAATTTATTCCCGTCAAAACGCCGTTCGGTAAATTTGGTTATCTTTTTTTTACGAAGCTTTGTAACTTTTAGTGCAGCAAGAAAGATCGACTGGTGTATCCAAACTTTTAAGCGACGGTATATATTATATAATACTATATATATATATATATATATATATATATATATTATACTCGAAATATATGGTTGCATTAATATATTCGAATATACACTACCAGTCAAAAGTATTCGGACACTTCAGATAACTGCAAAACTTAATATCACTTTGAATCATTGCAACCTTATGGTAGAATAATAATTATTTTACGAAGATACTATGAAGCTCTGTATAATTACTTAATTATATAGATGTTTATAGTATCTTCGTGAAATAATAAATGAAATGAATTATATTACTCTAATATTATTTGGCAATTATCCAGCGCTCAAAAGTTTTGCGATTATGTTGGAGGGTCCGAAAACTTTTGGCTGGCAGTGCAGATCTAAATAACATATAATGTTGATATCTATATGGAACGTTAGGGTGTTAATTATAGTCTATTTCATGTTCTGAAGGATTGAAATTGTCGGTTTAGAATTCAACCTCATTCGATTTTTTCTTTTTGTTTTTGTTCGTTTTGTTTTTTTTTGTTTATTCAATAATGAGTTGATAAATGGCGACGGCCGATTACCGTCGATTTTAAATAAAATGTTTGATTTTTATTTGTTTTCATTTTTAGCACGTCGAAAATTTAAAAAATATTTCCACGTGTATGTATGAAGCATATTTTTATTTTTTTCCGCTAAATATTATGATATTAACTAACCGCGTCTATTTGATTCTTTTTTATTCGAATTACCTAGATTTTTCATAGAACCAAATTTTTCCTATTGCATTCCATTATTAAAATTATTGATTTCAAAAATGTTTATTTACAGAAAATCAATCTATTTAATATCGTCCAATAACTACATATTTTATTTGATCCTAATAAATCTGTAATCCGGTTTCATCGGTTCAACATTTTCATCTGTTCAAAAAAACAATTTAGTTAAGTTCACTGAATGGATCTAGTTATTTTTTTTTAATTTACCTTAATTAGAATTTTCGTAGAGTTTACCATTTTTCTATTTGATTGACCTAATGGTCCATCTTTATTGCAACACTCATATCAAAGGGGCGTGGGGGTAGAGAAGGTAGAGAGAGAGGAATTTTATATACATATGGAGTATATTATGTGTGTTTGTTTGAAAAATCTATAGCATGTTATTCGATGAAACTCTCTAATTATCACAATCATATTAACTAATTCATATAGCTTATGTGATACAACAAATAGTTAGAGGTATTCATTTGGTCTCTTATGCCATATCAGCGACCAACATGTTATAAGCACTCGGTAGCATAGGGGCAGCAGAGCGTAGCTATGAGTAGGTAGAACTAGGTTCAAGGCGCATATAGGGCAAATATTTTCTTCGAAAAAAATCATTTCTAAAGGCCGGAGAATGACGAATTACGATGAAAAATCCTTGTGGTAAGGCTCTCGAAATTAAAGAGTTCATTTTATTTTCGATTTATGAAATATTTTATGCATATAGTACACTTAGCTTTACAGTGTACATTGTAAGCAAATAAAGATTAATTTGAATCTTATCTTTATTAATATATATAAATATCTTTGAAAGAAATATGATCGTAGTAGGCTGTGAGACAAGGAAAAAACCTATTTTATTTAAATAGATTCTATATAAATTAATTTTTTTTGTTTAGCAGTGTACAGTAGGCCGAAAGGGGGGGCAGTAGGTTCTGCGCGAGCGCTCGAAGTAGGTCGACCTGAGGTTCCGTAGGTTCAATTGTGAAGCTCACTGACCTCCTTTGAGTCAAAAAGTCTACTTTCTGCCATGCCGGAGGTTCATCGGAGGATCTAACGCATGGTACTTTCAAATATTGTACCCTCCTTTAGATACCCAATTTCCGATTTCTGCTCGCCTTCATTTCGTGGGTTGAACGCGGCTCGAAAATTTCGACTCGGGTTGCAATGTACACTGTAAAGCTAAGTGTACTATATGCATAAAATATTTCATAAATCGAAAATAAAATAAATTCCTTAATTGAGAGCTTTACCACAACGATTGTTCATCGTAATTCGTCATTTCCTGGCCTTTAGAAATGATTTTTTTCGAAGAAAATATTTGTCCTATATGCGAATCGAACTTAGTACCTACCTACTCATAGCTACGCACGCTGCCCCAATGCTACCGAGTGCTTATACCATTTTGGTCGCTGATATGGCATACGAGGCCAAATGAATACTTATAACTACTTGTTGTATCACATAAGCTATATCAATTAGTTAATATCATTGTAATAATTAGAGAGTTCTATCGAATAACATGCTATAGATTTTTCAAACAAACTCATATATGTATATATATATATATATGTGCATGCGCGCGCGCGCGTGTGTGGGTGTGTGTATAATTCCTCTCTCTCCACCTTCTCTACCCCCATGCCCCTTTGATATGAGTGTTGCAATAAAGATAGACCATTAGTTCAATCAAATAGAAAAATGGTTAACTCTACGAAAATTCTATTTAATGTACATTAAACCAAATTAACTAGATTCATTCAGTGACTTGAACTCAATTGTTTTTTTGAACAGATGAAAATGTTGAACTGATAAAATCGAATCACAGATTTATTAGGCACAAATAATATATTTAGTTATTGGACGATATTAAATAGATTGATTTGAATAAATAAACATATTTGAAATAAGTAATTGTCATAATAGAATGCAATAAGAAGAAAAATTTGGTTCTATGAAAAATCTAGTTAATTTAAAAAAAAAGAATCAAGTAGACGCGGTTAGTTAACCCAGATAGATGGATGTACCTCATATTGACATCATATCTACATTATCACTGCAGCATAGGAAGTCTCACAGCTGTGTATCACTCCTTATGAGTGCTCCCGTTGAAGTCCCATGATGATTCACAATAATACATCCAAATGAAGGAAAGTTGTTCTCACGCGAATATGCATGCAGTGAATACATCAGACTACCAAATTTGGCTCACGAATGTCGAACAATAAGTGAGTGCATGTAGGGCTCATATGGGTATCGAGGTGAGAAGAAACTGTAGTGCTCATACGGGGCTCATATTAGCGGCATGTCGTGACGGAACTATGCTGTGCTCATACGGAGCTCATATTAGCGGCATGACGTGACGTAACTATGCTGTACTCATACGGAGCTTATATTACGGGATAGCATGACCCAACTATGCTGTGCTCATATGGAGCTCATATCAGTGTCATAGCGAGAAAAATTTAAAAAAATCCAAAAATATTGATTAAAATATCTGGTAGGATTTTTATATCCCCGTATCATTAATTTATGTTCCTGCCTATATGATAAATGGATCACAACGTATTCTGCCTAGTTAAATTTTGTACCTACCTACGGTTTGAACCACGTCTTCTAATTCGAGAGCTGAGCGCGCTACCTACATAGCCATTCTAACACTTGTGCAAACTTTCTTTGTGTTTGCCTATTTGTAGCATTCTGGATTCGTATGCATATCGCCGTCATATTGCGCTTATGGGATGTATGACTGACGAATATACATATCGCCGTAATATTGCGCTTATCGAATGTATTACTTACAAGGAGTAGGCAGCGCCTGGATGTCGCGAATCGGGTTCTCCTTTCGCGTGGTGAAAGTTGAAGACTTCCGAATTAACGTCGTTTTTTATTTTTTTTCCAGTAAGCCTTAATTGCTGAGATATCGCGATTTGAAAATTTGGGCGTTTCGGCTCGTGCGTAGAGTACGTTGAGCGTTGACGCTTAAGGCAAGTGCGACCGTAGCTAATACGGTAAGACGACGGACTGGCACTCTGAAAGTTCACGGTTCGCGTCCCCATGCTTTTTTTAATTCAATTTTTAT